>JARACY010001867.1:0-50610 GCA_029255725.1 Scrobipalpa atriplicella
GGATGGTTAGAGTAAAATTATATACAAAATACTGCTTTGACGTAAACTTAAGATAATATAGTCCAAAATGTACAATACAAACAGCAATTTCTATTAACCATTATGATGATTACGTATTCACAGTTACTTACATTTTCTTTCGAGGCTTAGGCGCCGCCTCAAAAGTAATCTGTGCTTAGGTACTCTAAGTATATATTGAATAAGTTGATTATTAACTGATGAGTGAATAACCATTGAAACGTTTTAAATAAATTACGCGATAAAAATCCCTAAATTCGCTACGGTTTTCGAGAACAAGTAATAAAAAAATATATATTAAAACCCAACTATGTAAATTACTAGATAACTGAATTAATATCTTTTTAATTCACGAGAATATGCAAAATCCTAAGTGAAAGTTATCTAGGGTTACAATATTACTTTATAGTTTCCCTTCGATAAAAAATTGTGAAAACGTTGCCAAAGTTTTAACGAAGTGATTATTTTACCGATAACTTAGCTGCTACAGTATTCGTAGCTCGTCGAGTTATTCACAAACCACTGGCTTGCAAAAATAAACTTCTAACTTTCCTCGTAGTTGACATTTTTTACGCTCTGTTCAATTCCCTATAGTAAACCTAAATCTATACCAACATAGTAAAAAGGATATTGATATTTATTTATTTATTTTGATATTCCAAAACACTTGACAAACGTTTTTACAATAATCTTTTTTGTCCGCGTGATGCTTGGTCAGATGAATACAAGCTACATACTCCCGTTGTCGTGAAATGAAAGCAAAGGAAACGGGTTGCAGCGTTCTCTGAATGTGTCATCTCGCACAACGCTCGCCAATCTATAGGTATATTTAAAAAAAAAAAAAACAATCTGCCTGAAAGTCCAGTCCAGCAGTGGACTTTTCTGGCTGAAATAGGAATAGTTTTTTTTAATCAGAATACGAAAGCAAAGCCAGTATCAATTCTCTTTGCTAACAGGTTCGCCGGTTCATTTGTCACTGCGAAATCATGCATGTAGATTTTCATGTAGATTCAGAGACAAATTCAATAGAAAAATTAAGTTTCCGTATGAATGAGGTGTATTCATGAACGTAACGAACGGCCCTTTGTCCCGCAGGAAACCCAGGATCGTCCGAAGACCCTATCCTCACTTGTGCGCTATTTTAATTTGCGATGGGTAAGCTTTTGTTTCTAGTTTGTTTTGTTAGATTAGTGATGGTCGAGATGATTGACGATGGAATGAGCTCACACAGACGCCTTGAAGAGATTATCACAACTTCTATCCCCACTATACCAATAAAAAGCTAGACCAAAGAAAGAGCGAACCAAATCATCTTGACTGACTTTTGCTTTTTATGACGCGATTGTTTTATTTATAATCTTCTGCATCCTATTACAGAAACAAACTGAGACCTCCTCCGATTTATTTTGCAGCTATATTTTCCATACTCGCTGCGATATAGTTGGATCAGCGAATGTAAAACAATATTTGAAATTTACAGTAAATGCTGCCGCTTCTCTAGATTTATATCTTAGTCGAATTTTAGGACACTGATATTTGATACTACTTCACAAAAGGGGTCGTATTATCCTGAATGTACGTACGTACATTATGACCTAAAAGTGCCCGAGTGAGGATTACCCCCCTGCTCATCCAACAGGTTTAAATAAAGCAAACATCCCTTTGATGTCGTAGGAGATATTTTGATGAAACTTCAGCTAAATTGATAAGTTTGTTTCATGATTAATTTACGAAAAATTATTTTAAGGATCTACATTCTCAACAAAGATGGTTTCAATTTCAAATTAATAATATTTTAATTGGTATTATATTCTTTTTTTCGAAGCAACTGAAATAGTTTTCACATCGAACTTGAACTTTTTTCATTGCTTGCATTGCTAGGCTTAACAGACGATCAACACTTCTTCCTTGTCACAAAATCGGGCCAACACTTTCACAAACTGATAATAATTAGTTGTCTGTAGAAACCGAACCCATAAATTCTAGTCAGAAACCCTTAAGTTTAGACCATAGAGGCTAACAGTCCGGTAATAATCATCATCATATTCAGCCCACCACATCCATCCACAGCAGCTGAGTATTAGGCCTCTTCTCTATTACACCAATCATTACGGTCCTGTGCCGGTAATACTAGCGATGGGCGGGTGGAAATTTCCCGTGCTCGAAATATTCTCTTCGGAGAATATTCTCGGAAAGTTTCCATTGTGCTCGAAACTTTCCCTGGGACCGAGAACATTCAGTATCGATTATACATTTAATTGTAATCAATGAAAGCTTATTCAGTAATGTGTAAAACTAATAAAAAATCAATAAAACATTATGAAGGTACATTAAATAGCTTGAAACAGCCATAGTAAAGGATTTATTTCAGAAGGTTTTCAATTAAATTATAGGTAAGATTTAGATTTAAATGCATCTAAAATACTAGATTTAAGTACAATGAAATGAACTTTACTTTTACAGGTTTTTTCATTCATTGCAACACTTACGACAATTCCACGCTTTTATACTTAAGAATTATATATTAATTTAGTCGTACTACAGCCGGACAAATTTAACCTTTTCGCCGCCACTGACGGGTGTAGCCGACAGCTCGCAACTTGCCCTCAGCGCCATAGTCGGCTTTAGCCGACTATGGCGCTGAGGGCAAGTTGCGAGCTGTCGGCTACACCCGTCAGTGGCGGCGAAAAGGTTAAATTTGTCCGGCTGTAGTACGACTAAATTAATATATAATTCTTAAGTATAAAAGCGTGGAATTGTCGTAAGTGTTGCAATGAATGAAAAAACCTGTAAAAGTAAAGTTCATTTCATTGTACTTAAATCTAGTATTTTAGATGCATTTAAATCTAAATCTTACCTATAATTTAATTGAAAACCTTCTGAAATAAATCCTTTACTATGGCTGTTTCAAGCTATTTAATGTACCTTCATAATGTTTTATTGATTTTTTATTAGTTTTACACATTACTGAATAAGCTTTCATTGATTACAATTAAATGTATAATCGATACTGAATGTTCTCGGTCCCAGGGAAAGTTTCGAGCACAATGGAAACTTTCCGAGAATATTCTCCGAAGAGAATATTTCGAGCACGGGAAATTTCCACCCGCCCATCGCTAGTATTACCGGCACAGGACCGTAATGATTGGTGTAATAGAGAAGAGGCCTAATACTCAGCTGCTGTGGATGGATGTGGTGGGCTGAATATGATGATGATTATTACCGGACTGTTAGCCTCTATGGTCTAAACTTAAGGGTTTCTGACTAGAATTTATGGGTTCGGTTTCTACAGACAACTAATTATTATCAGTTTGTGAAAGTGTTGGCCCGATTTTGTGACAAGGAAGAAGTGTTGATCGTCTGTTAAGCCTAGCAATGCAAGCAATGAAAAAAGTTCAAGTTCGATGTGAAAACTATTTCAGTTGCTTCGAAAAAAAGAATATAATACCAATTAAAATATTATTAATTTGAAATTGAAACCATCTTTGTTGAGAATGTAGATCCTTAAAATAATTTTTCGTAAATTAATCATGAAACAAACTTATCAATTTAGCTGAAGTTTCATCAAAATATCTCCTACGACATCAAAGGGATGTTTGCTTTATTTAAACCTGTTGGATGAGCAGGGGGGTAATCCTCACTCGGGCACTTTTAGGTCATAATGTACGTACGTACATTCAGGATAATACGACCCCTTTTGTGAAGTAGTATCAAATATCAGTGTCCTAAAATTCGACTAAGATATAAATCTAGAGAAGCGGCAGCATTTACTGTAAATTTCAAATATTGTTTTACATTCGCTGATCCAACTATATCGCAGCGAGTATGGAAAATATAGCTGCAAAATAAATCGGAGGAGGTCTCAGTTTGTTTCTGTAATAGGATGCAGAAGATTATAAATAAAACAATCGCGTCATAAAAAGCAAAAGTCAGTCAAGATGATTTGGTTCGCTCTTTCTTTGGTCTAGCTTTTTATTGGTATAGTGGGGATAGAAGTTGTGATAATCTCTTCAAGGCGTCTGTGTGAGCTCATTCCATCGTCAATCATCTCGACCATCACTAATCTAACAAAACAAACTAGAAACAAAAGCTTACCCATCGCAAATTAAAATAGCGCACAAGTGAGGATAGGGTCTTCGGACGATCCTGGGTTTCCTGCGGGACAAAGGGCCGTTCGTTACGTTCATGAATACACCTCATTCATACGGAAACTTAATTTTTCTATTGAATTTGTCTCTGAATCTACATGAAAATCTACATGCATGATTTCGCAGTGACAAATGAACCGGCGAACCTGTTAGCAAAGAGAATTGATACTGGCTTTGCTTTCGTATTCTGATTAAAAAAAACTATTCCTATTTCAGCCAGAAAAGTCCACTGCTGGACTGGACTTTCAGGCAGATTGTTTTTTTTTTTTTAAATATACCTATAGATTGGCGAGCGTTGTGCGAGATGACACATTCAGAGAACGCTGCAACCCGTTTCCTTTGCTTTCATTTCACGACAACGGGAGTATGTAGCTTGTATTCATCTGACCAAGCATCACGCGGACAAAAAAGATTATTGTAAAAACGTTTGTCAAGTGTTTTGGAATATCAAAATAAATAAATAAATATCAATATCCTTTTTACTATGTTGGTATAGATTTAGGTTTACTATAGGGAATTGAACAGAGCGTAAAAAATGTCAACTACGAGGAAAGTTAGAAGTTTATTTTTGCAAGCCAGTGGTTTGTGAATAACTCGACGAGCTACGAATACTGTAGCAGCTAAGTTATCGGTAAAATAATCACTTCGTTAAAACTTTGGCAACGTTTTCACAATTTTTTATCGAAGGGAAACTATAAAGTAATATTGTAACCCTAGATAACTGAATTAATATCTTTTTAATTCACGAGAATATGCAAAATCCTAAGTGAAAGTTATCTAGGGTTACAATATTACTTTATAGTTTCCCTTCGATAAAAAATTGTGAAAACGTTGCCAAAGTTTTAACGAAGTGATTATTTTACCGATAACTTAGCTGCTACAGTATTCGTAGCTCGTCGAGTTATTCACAAACCACTGGCTTGCAAAAATAAACTTCTAACTTTCCTCGTAGTTGACATTTTTTACGCTCTGTTCAATTCCCTATAGTAAACCTAAATCTATACCAACATAGTAAAAAGGATATTGATATTTATTTATTTATTTTGATATTCCAAAACACTTGACAAACGTTTTTACAATAATCTTTTTTGTCCGCGTGATGCTTGGTCAGATGAATACAAGCTACATACTCCCGTTGTCGTGAAATGAAAGCAAAGGAAACGGGTTGCAGCGTTCTCTGAATGTGTCATCTCGCACAACGCTCGCCAATCTATAGGTATATTTAAAAAAAAAAAAAACAATCTGCCTGAAAGTCCAGTCCAGCAGTGGACTTTTCTGGCTGAAATAGGAATAGTTTTTTTTAATCAGAATACGAAAGCAAAGCCAGTATCAATTCTCTTTGCTAACAGGTTCGCCGGTTCATTTGTCACTGCGAAATCATGCATGTAGATTTTCATGTAGATTCAGAGACAAATTCAATAGAAAAATTAAGTTTCCGTATGAATGAGGTGTATTCATGAACGTAACGAACGGCCCTTTGTCCCGCAGGAAACCCAGGATCGTCCGAAGACCCTATCCTCACTTGTGCGCTATTTTAATTTGCGATGGGTAAGCTTTTGTTTCTAGTTTGTTTTGTTAGATTAGTGATGGTCGAGATGATTGACGATGGAATGAGCTCACACAGACGCCTTGAAGAGATTATCACAACTTCTATCCCCACTATACCAATAAAAAGCTAGACCAAAGAAAGAGCGAACCAAATCATCTTGACTGACTTTTGCTTTTTATGACGCGATTGTTTTATTTATAATCTTCTGCATCCTATTACAGAAACAAACTGAGACCTCCTCCGATTTATTTTGCAGCTATATTTTCCATACTCGCTGCGATATAGTTGGATCAGCGAATGTAAAACAATATTTGAAATTTACAGTAAATGCTGCCGCTTCTCTAGATTTATATCTTAGTCGAATTTTAGGACACTGATATTTGATACTACTTCACAAAAGGGGTCGTATTATCCTGAATGTACGTACGTACATTATGACCTAAAAGTGCCCGAGTGAGGATTACCCCCCTGCTCATCCAACAGGTTTAAATAAAGCAAACATCCCTTTGATGTCGTAGGAGATATTTTGATGAAACTTCAGCTAAATTGATAAGTTTGTTTCATGATTAATTTACGAAAAATTATTTTAAGGATCTACATTCTCAACAAAGATGGTTTCAATTTCAAATTAATAATATTTTAATTGGTATTATATTCTTTTTTTCGAAGCAACTGAAATAGTTTTCACATCGAACTTGAACTTTTTTCATTGCTTGCATTGCTAGGCTTAACAGACGATCAACACTTCTTCCTTGTCACAAAATCGGGCCAACACTTTCACAAACTGATAATAATTAGTTGTCTGTAGAAACCGAACCCATAAATTCTAGTCAGAAACCCTTAAGTTTAGACCATAGAGGCTAACAGTCCGGTAATAATCATCATCATATTCAGCCCACCACATCCATCCACAGCAGCTGAGTATTAGGCCTCTTCTCTATTACACCAATCATTACGGTCCTGTGCCGGTAATACTAGCGATGGGCGGGTGGAAATTTCCCGTGCTCGAAATATTCTCTTCGGAGAATATTCTCGGAAAGTTTCCATTGTGCTCGAAACTTTCCCTGGGACCGAGAACATTCAGTATCGATTATACATTTAATTGTAATCAATGAAAGCTTATTCAGTAATGTGTAAAACTAATAAAAAATCAATAAAACATTATGAAGGTACATTAAATAGCTTGAAACAGCCATAGTAAAGGATTTATTTCAGAAGGTTTTCAATTAAATTATAGGTAAGATTTAGATTTAAATGCATCTAAAATACTAGATTTAAGTACAATGAAATGAACTTTACTTTTACAGGTTTTTTCATTCATTGCAACACTTACGACAATTCCACGCTTTTATACTTAAGAATTATATATTAATTTAGTCGTACTACAGCCGGACAAATTTAACCTTTTCGCCGCCACTGACGGGTGTAGCCGACAGCTCGCAACTTGCCCTCAGCGCCATAGTCGGCTAAAGCCGACTATGGCGCTGAGGGCAAGTTGCGAGCTGTCGGCTACACCCGTCAGTGGCGGCGAAAAGGTTAAATTTGTCCGGCTGTAGTACGACTAAATTAATATATAATTCTTAAGTATAAAAGCGTGGAATTGTCGTAAGTGTTGCAATGAATGAAAAAACCTGTAAAAGTAAAGTTCATTTCATTGTACTTAAATCTAGTATTTTAGATGCATTTAAATCTAAATCTTACCTATAATTTAATTGAAAACCTTCTGAAATAAATCCTTTACTATGGCTGTTTCAAGCTATTTAATGTACCTTCATAATGTTTTATTGATTTTTTATTAGTTTTACACATTACTGAATAAGCTTTCATTGATTACAATTAAATGTATAATCGATACTGAATGTTCTCGGTCCCAGGGAAAGTTTCGAGCACAATGGAAACTTTCCGAGAATATTCTCCGAAGAGAATATTTCGAGCACGGGAAATTTCCACCCGCCCATCGCTAGTATTACCGGCACAGGACCGTAATGATTGGTGTAATAGAGAAGAGGCCTAATACTCAGCTGCTGTGGATGGATGTGGTGGGCTGAATATGATGATGATTATTACCGGACTGTTAGCCTCTATGGTCTAAACTTAAGGGTTTCTGACTAGAATTTATGGGTTCGGTTTCTACAGACAACTAATTATTATCAGTTTGTGAAAGTGTTGGCCCGATTTTGTGACAAGGAAGAAGTGTTGATCGTCTGTTAAGCCTAGCAATGCAAGCAATGAAAAAAGTTCAAGTTCGATGTGAAAACTATTTCAGTTGCTTCGAAAAAAAGAATATAATACCAATTAAAATATTATTAATTTGAAATTGAAACCATCTTTGTTGAGAATGTAGATCCTTAAAATAATTTTTCGTAAATTAATCATGAAACAAACTTATCAATTTAGCTGAAGTTTCATCAAAATATCTCCTACGACATCAAAGGGATGTTTGCTTTATTTAAACCTGTTGGATGAGCAGGGGGGTAATCCTCACTCGGGCACTTTTAGGTCATAATGTACGTACGTACATTCAGGATAATACGACCCCTTTTGTGAAGTAGTATCAAATATCAGTGTCCTAAAATTCGACTAAGATATAAATCTAGAGAAGCGGCAGCATTTACTGTAAATTTCAAATATTGTTTTACATTCGCTGATCCAACTATATCGCAGCGAGTATGGAAAATATAGCTGCAAAATAAATCGGAGGAGGTCTCAGTTTGTTTCTGTAATAGGATGCAGAAGATTATAAATAAAACAATCGCGTCATAAAAAGCAAAAGTCAGTCAAGATGATTTGGTTCGCTCTTTCTTTGGTCTAGCTTTTTATTGGTATAGTGGGGATAGAAGTTGTGATAATCTCTTCAAGGCGTCTGTGTGAGCTCATTCCATCGTCAATCATCTCGACCATCACTAATCTAACAAAACAAACTAGAAACAAAAGCTTACCCATCGCAAATTAAAATAGCGCACAAGTGAGGATAGGGTCTTCGGACGATCCTGGGTTTCCTGCGGGACAAAGGGCCGTTCGTTACGTTCATGAATACACCTCATTCATACGGAAACTTAATTTTTCTATTGAATTTGTCTCTGAATCTACATGAAAATCTACATGCATGATTTCGCAGTGACAAATGAACCGGCGAACCTGTTAGCAAAGAGAATTGATACTGGCTTTGCTTTCGTATTCTGATTAAAAAAAACTATTCCTATTTCAGCCAGAAAAGTCCACTGCTGGACTGGACTTTCAGGCAGATTGTTTTTTTTTTTTTTAAATATACCTATAGATTGGCGAGCGTTGTGCGAGATGACACATTCAGAGAACGCTGCAACCCGTTTCCTTTGCTTTCATTTCACGACAACGGGAGTATGTAGCTTGTATTCATCTGACCAAGCATCACGCGGACAAAAAAGATTATTGTAAAAACGTTTGTCAAGTGTTTTGGAATATCAAAATAAATAAATAAATATCAATATCCTTTTTACTATGTTGGTATAGATTTAGGTTTACTATAGGGAATTGAACAGAGCGTAAAAAATGTCAACTACGAGGAAAGTTAGAAGTTTATTTTTGCAAGCCAGTGGTTTGTGAATAACTCGACGAGCTACGAATACTGTAGCAGCTAAGTTATCGGTAAAATAATCACTTCGTTAAAACTTTGGCAACGTTTTCACAATTTTTTATCGAAGGGAAACTATAAAGTAATATTGTAACCCTAGATAACTTTCACTTAGGATTTTGCATATTCTCGTGAATTAAAAAGATATTAATTCAGTTATCTAGTAATTTATTTTTGGATGGTTAGAGTAAAATTATATACAAAATACTGCTTTGACGTAAACTTAAGATAATATAGTCCAAAATGTACAATACAAACAGCAATTTCTATTAACCATTATGATGATTACGTATTCACAGTTACTTACATTTTCTTTCGAGGCTTAGGCGCCGCCTCAAAAGTAATCTGTGCTTAGGTACTCTAAGTATATATTGAATAAGTTGATTATTAACTGATGAGTGAATAACCATTGAAACGTTTTAAATAAATTACGCGATAAAAATCCCTAAATTCGCTACGGTTTTCGAGAACAAGTAATAAAAAAATATATATTAAAACCCAACTATGTAAATTACTTTGAATTTTCAAATAGTTGTAAATACTAGGTCAGATAAAAATGAAAAACAGTGTGAGAAACATAAAAATAATTTTCAAATAGGTACATATTAAACGATACCCCACTCAATATAGTTTGTAGACTTTTTTTTACGACAGCCCTATTACTTAGCTTAACCACGGTTAACGCCATGATAAATTTTGATTACATTCAGTGATATTCAATTAAGACGAATGGAGAGCGCCACAGAGTAGAGAAACAAACATATATAAATAGGCTGATAAACCCATTACCCTACTCTGCGTTGCATAGTCGGGTAAAAAAGTCCAAGGTTACCCACCATGAAATCGAATTAGTATTGGTCACGTTTGATTTCTATCAGATCCAACCAGATGTAATCCTTCGGGATGTGACATCGCTTAATATGGATGAATATTCAATCTGGGGGCGAATATTTTCAAAAATTTCGGGTGTTTCCATTGTGGGTCTTATGGAGGGATTTCACATTTAGGATTCTGGGAAATTACCATGTAAATACGTTTATACGATATATCTACATTTACATATGGGTTAGTGTACGTATGAAGCTACCCAACTAATGGTTGTTACTCGTATCACACACTTCTCGTGTTCATTATTCATGAAGATTCTATTACCGAATTGTATGCAACCACATTCAATATAATACTGTACTACCTTCAAAGTTTGACTGGAACAAGTAAAAGATACAGAGAATCAATTTAATGTTTGAGTCTGTGAATCGTAGTCTAGCTACTACGAGTCGTAGCAATTCGTAGCTGTTCGTAGGAAATATGAATTTTTCAACGTTCTTGAGTTTATACATACATAATATATCTAAGCCTTTATCCCTAATAAGGTAGACAGAGCGTAAACAACCTAATCAAAGGTTCCGCCACGTCTGACAAGTTTTGAGGGTTATTCCAGATAGATCTGTATATTGCTATAGTGACAGGTTGCCATACCATCGCCTCAATTACAATACTGAAACCCACGAATCCCTTAACTGATTTTTACAGCATGCCCGGGAGGAGATGTTGCAGCTGAGGAGATGTTACATTCTATGTTTTTTCTGTCACTCCCACGTCCCATCACGGAAGTTCTTGAGTTTATACAAACGTAGTAATCAGCTTTTCTCTTGAAAACATTTGTATAGATAGAGTAAAGACAATTTTAACAATAATCTGCAGTATACTATGAGTGGTAATTTCTTATTGCTGAACACAGCGTGTAGAAATGAAGGTCAGCTCAGACCGGCGGGATGTGGCGGCGCATAAATTTACCCCATTTGTATCAACCGACGCGACGCGACGCCGCAATCTTTCTACAACCGTGAAACCTAATTGGCCCCAATGATAAGGAATTTTTTATAAAAAAAGTTACAAACAAACGTATGACCCTCAAGTTGGTATTTTATAAGCGATATTTATTTGAGTATGAATATTTTATGGGTATCAATTTTAAAAGAGCATTAGCTCCCCGAAGTCTTGTGCGTTCGAATACTATAAGAAATATGTACATAAAGTAACAAGAGCAAATAAATAAAGATCGTCGCCAGATTGGTATGGAAAAGTCAAAAAATATTTTCATTTCCTGATTTTTTTTCCGGTCAAAATTACTCAGTTTCGTTGATTGAGTAATCCCTATCAGTTTGCCTTATACCCCGGTATATAGCAGTGGAGTTTACCCATACCAAACAAGTAAAGATCTTAATTTTTTTGCTCTGAAGAAATTCCTGGCGACCGTACATACGAGTCATTATCACACGAAGACAAGGATTAATTTTAATACTTAAACAAGTGAAATTACTAGTGACATGACATGAGCATGACAGAACACACACATGAAGAACTTATTTTGTTTCGCAAACGCGGAACAAAATAATTTAAGCGACGAAATTCAAAGAAACACCAACAATGAAATTTAAAGGAAAGCAATGAATAAAGCTTTAATTTGACTTAATAAGTCGATATTTGCTCAGGGCGAGCTTTTCACTTGACAAACAATGAAGAACAGCTCAAAGGGAGGCTTAAGGCGATTGCTGTGATGCGAGGCTTCACAGGAACCTTTAATTTTCCTGTCCCCGACCAAACGGTTTTTATATTCTTAACGTAGAGCGCGTTTACTGTATCGTAATACTGACAGCAAAACATTTTCAACCTCTCGTTTCATTTCCAGTAGAGCCATTTTAACTTTTCTATAATTATTGTCTTTGACTGTAAAAGAATAACACAAAATATTTCTATTGTTACAGGTTGAATACCCGTCAAACAAACACACCTAGGTAAGTTCCTCAAGTTACAGGTGCAATCTTTCCATACATCAACTAGGTACTAAGATTTTGGTACATAAGGTCGACCAACGATAGACCGATTTACAGTCGGTCGAATCTCTTTTTAGCGAGTTTGTTACTTTTTGCTACTATAGAACAAAGTTTTAATCAAAGCTAACAAACACATCATTATCATACATTTCAAATTTTCGCGAAGGGACTCGTAATTTTTGAATTTCTAAGCGGATTACGTAATTTTAATCAAATTAAATACCATAAAGTTATTCTGTCCTTTCAACATACGAGTAGAGTTTTGTTTAAATTCGTTAACTGTAAACTTTCTTTGGAAACTTGTCTTGCTACATAATGTTCAATTTAAAAGAGTTTGAAGGGAAACAAATATAGGTACCTACTTGAGAATAAATTTGTTGAAAACTCTTTTTTTTACCTATAATATAAACAAGTTGATAATACTAGAAGTCTAGAAGTCAATTGACCGATGTTTACAGTATGCTTGTATTCGTGATTACAACACTTTTCGTCTTCTAATAATAGTACCTGTGGATGTTTATCTCACGACTGCATCTTAGCCGTACTTGTGTGTGTAAAAGCCATTGCCTTGAGTTCGGTATACTAAACCTGTAATTACGCACACAAGGGCGCGTGTCTGTACGCACAATAGCTGCATGCAGTCGATGAGATAAAACTACTGTAACTATAACTAGGTAATTGAATTCAAAAGTCGTCCTATTTCGATCAAACTTCTATCAGTGTCGATCAACTAGGAACCATTATGTATGTGCCTCACCCTCTGTACTCAAAAGCTGATTGATATACAGATAGTACTAATGAAATGTGCAGTATCAAACCACCAATGGTTTCCAGTATTTCAGTCAAAGTCAGTAAAAGTCGCAGCTTTTTACAAAGATTAGCCAGCACAAAAGATCTAGGTTGAAGAAGATTCCTCAAACCTATCTATTTTGTGATTTCAATAAACTCCGATAACGAGTATCGTAGTTTTTGAGTAAGGCTAAAGCCAGCTTCCTTGGTGTGCTTTCTGTCGTTACTACGTTAGGTAATGCGTTGATTATAAAAAAAATAGGTTTCATAAGTTGAGGTCAAAACCTCCGTGAATTCAAAAAGTGAGACCTCGGTTACTCTTAGAATTGACTAGAATAGAATAATCTTACGAAGCAAAAAAAAGAAGGTATGAAGGTAATGTATAATATAATAATGACAGTATGAATTTATATAGGTACCTATTTCCTTTCCCGGTAGGTACGATAAAAGTTTAATGTTTGCTTGCATTTAGCTTGAATAAGTTGCGTGGTCTACTGCAATCAAGATCCGTGTGCCAGCAACAGATGCGACACGTTTTCCCGACACGGTGGTCCGCTATGCGTGATAAAATACCATTTTGTTACGGCAGGTGTGGCGCAACTACAACATAAGTAAAAATAACTAAAGCTCGACCTTTCAGCTCCATATATAACGCGGATTTATTCACAACAATCCGAGTCTCCAGTTTCTGCAATACTATATACTTGATTGGGAAAGATTATTTTATAAAAAGTTAATTTATTTTATTTGAATTCCTTGTTTTGCGTTTAATTATACCTTGAGTCGGGATGATTTTATTATTTCTTCTAGTATTTCAGATATTACTTCTTGCTGCACTAGGAGTAATAACTCTGTCATGAGAGCGATAAAATACGTAAAATGTATCAGATGCTTTTCTCCCCAAACATACTGTAAAAGCCAGTTAGCACTACAAGATTATACATCATAACTAAATATGTATTACCTACAGCTCAAAATAATCAGATGAGGTAAAAATTTGGACGCTCTTTCTATAACATAACATCAAGATCGGGTAAAGGATGTTATCTTGACTTGACCCTATAGATATGTCTATAAAAATCAAGTCGGTGAAATGAAATCTTTGTCCGATTCGATATCTGCTACAATTCCTGCTGTTCACGTTCACGTTCAGTCCTTGTTATGCATTCAATACAACTCCTCTTGGGGCCGAGTGGCTTTTATTATTGCTTCTATTTCATCGATATCTTTTTTTGATATGCCCTTTAGATTAAAATAGAAATAGCATTGGACTTTGTTTTGTTGTATCTATGTGAAGACATTCATGATATCATTTATTTTACATTCCCCAGAAATATTTTGGACAACTTTATCCTAATTAATACATATGGGGTGATGCTATTCTAACCCGGCACCACACGGTGACCTACATATAGGTAACTAAAATTAAATTGACATAATTACTCCCTGTTTCAATAGCAACTCCGCAGTTTCTATAAGCTCTTTGTTCCTCTAGATAGCCAGGCGGTCTGAAATTTAAGAAGCCGCCGACAATAGGCCGATAGTCGAACAATAGCGTCTCGAACCGTGCTCAAGCAGCTATTAGGGGAGTGTACATTTGCTCAGCAAACATCGCCGATGGATACTCCACGTGACGTGACTTGCGGCACAATGCCACAATGCTGTGATATTGGGAAGGGGCCTCTGGCTATTCAGTAAGACAGTCATGTTGGTCATGCGTGCAAGGGTATAGAAAAAGAAATAGAAAGGGTCACTTTTCTTCCATGCTGGACTGGGAGTGATAGAAAAACATAGAAGGTTTCAGCTGCCCTTCTTCCCGGGCATATATAAGTCAGCAAAAGGGATTCGAGGATTTTAGTGTATTATCATTTAAGCGATAGGCTGTCCTACAGCAATACACGTTACAATCTAAAATTGCCCTGATTTTTTGTCAGACGTGGCGAAGGCGCCTTTTACGAGGCGGTTTACGCAATGCCAGGCAGAATCTGCCTACCCCGTAAGGGATAAGGGCTTGACTTTATATGTATGTAAGTAAGGGTTAGGTCACATCGGGCAGCAACGCATCGCAGCGCGAAGCTGCTTGATGATGCATGTCGTTTAACCACGAAATAATAGGCATTTTGGCTTTTGTGCTGTTGGCGATTGCCACTTCGCGAAATGAGCGTTTTGCAAAGCACAATCCGTTTTTCGGCCAATGTGCGAATTGGGGGATTGAGAATATATTATCGATAACTCGTCGTTAAAAAACTAACTTTATGTACATGCGCAGTGCACGGCACGCGCTGCTCCTCCTGTAATAGTGGCCTGGTTGCTATGTAGTTTGGTCTCTGTAAAAGGTGTTTAAAATTCTTGCGGTAGTACGTTACGTTTGCTAAATTCCTTTAGTCAAAATTTGTGTATTGTGCTGCCCACGGATTACATTGTTGAGACACTTCAAAGGGTTTTGTCTTTTCAAAAGATTGTATGGAAAGCATGGTACCTACTGTACAAATTGTACAGTACAATACAACCCACTTTCTCTTTATCTGCCTAGAATCTCTATTCAGATTACTTCGTTTTTAAGTAAGATAAACATAGGACGTGGGATGTCAGACTAAAATAATGTTTAAGAAGGTAAAAAAAAAACTTATTTCTTTTTTCGTTTGCGTAATAATTTGACCGAGAGGTTTCTTTGAGGATACGCTTTTGAGGAGTGCCTAAGAGCACAGTCAACATCACCCGTCGGATAGGATTTGTCCAGCAAACAGACCGGAGCGGCGCAATCCGTCTTGCATACAGACCTCGCGGAGACTTGTTGCAAGAAGGAAATCTGCGATGAGAATTTAAGCGAATATTTTGTAATTTTCCGTAGATCGTAGATCTAGTCTTATACCTTTACAATTCTCTCCGTCTTCAAGTGATTAGAAGTGCACTCTCCGTTCCTACAATTTTTAATAGGTAATGGCTTTGATGGTAATGGCTACTGATGTATGATATGACTGAAATGACCATATGACTGCAAGGCTGAGGGTCTGAGGGTCGCGTGGCGTCGCGTCGCTTCCCAGTGTATGTGTATTGACCCTTAGAAGTGCACTCTCTGTTCCTTAATTTTTCTATTGATGTATGATGTGAATGTAACTGACATGACCATAAGCACGATAATTTTTTGTCTCAATGTCATTGTCGCCAAGAATCCAAACCTCGTCTTCTGGATTGAGAGTCCAACTCAATCAGGATCATTAGACCGAAGAGAATTTTTTTTTAATTGTGCTGACGAAAAATACAATTACCCATCGGTAAATTAACAAAAATTTAAATAAACGTCGAAACGACAATACAATTAAAAAGTTTTAACTGGCGTTTATAATACGCATGACTTGGTCGGAGTAAAATTTTATTGTACACCAGAAAATCCTTGAAGTCAATTAAATTTCATTATAATTAAAGCAGGTGGATTCCGTTATGATGACGAATGAAAATCTGGAAGTATTCAATTAGGTTGGAGGGGGTGTTTCGGTTTGATTGGCAATTGCTGGGCCAATTTGGACGAATGGTCCTGGATTTACGACTGTGGCGATTTTATATTCTTTATCTCCATGAGCGCTCAGGTGAATCTACGAGTAGACTGTCTTGTTATGTACGGTCAGCTTCATGGAAAAATGAACCCCGTAGCACAGATTACTTATAAGCACCAGCCAGTCGTTGCTTGTTTACACAAGAGAAGGCACCTTTCCATAACGTTGCAGAGCAGCGCTCTATGGAAATTTCCACGCCAAACGGCAGGATCTTTATGTCGTATTTTCGACATGGCTTGTGATATCGTTGTTAAGGTGAAAATAAGGTTAATTTCATAAGATTGAGCCAAATTAAGAGTCTAATAAAGTAAGTTTAATGCCAGTCTACATAAAACTTTTCCAAACTCGTGGGTTTATCGCACTCTCTTTTGATATATTATTCTATTTAAAAACCTGTTTTTCCTTTTAAGAAAATCTTTATTGGACTGGATTATACAAAAGATTTTGGCTTCCCACTGTTTTCGAATCGGATCTTCAAAGAGATTATCTCCTCTGTAATTTTCTAAATTAAGTAAAATTGGGTTAAAATTATAGCTTTGCCTATTATATTGAGGTACCTATTTATTTTAGGTGCCTTTACCTTGTCATTCAGAGTTAATAGCGGTTCTCTGGAGCTCCTTTCTACCCGAATGCGCCAGAGGGAGGGTTTTGTTTTTCGAGTGCATGTGTGCATCTATACGATATTATGTTTATGTTTGCCAATGAACACCAACGTGTTTTTGCGGCCCATAAATTACTTTCTCTTTACAATTTCAAAGAAATTCGAATTTCGAAACAGGAAAACACATTTTTGTGATAATGATTTGCGAACTAAAAGCAATTTATTAGCCGCTAAACAACTACAACAGTATTGATTGTCAAATTCCATTGTAATATTTCTTTGACACGTTCCGGTAGTGAATAGATTTTATTCAACCAAATTTAAGACTTTTGTTTGTTATCTTAACTTATCTCAATGAGACTTCAACTTGGAGGTCAAACTTCACTGGTCGATAGATTTTTATTTTGTATCCAGATTATATTGAACCATAACGATGCGTGAAAATTAAAACGCATTGACGATGCGTACACGTACTTACAATTTCATACAGGCTATTATAGAGACGATGCTGCAGAATCAAGTTAGTGTTAAATTATTAGATTATAATTTAATCGGATTACTTAGCAATCTAGTGAAAATTAAGCAATCAAATCTTACGGGTCTAAACCCCAAAGTCCTAATGAAATATCAGGGTTTACAACAAATTGAATTCTAGTTATGGTCTTAACAATAACTTAGATTAATTTATTTGTAGGAGTTAGTTCGTGTCTGTCTAATCTTGAGTGTAGGTGGAGTAGGTTGTCCATAAACCCTTTTTCACATTTGTCAAAAAATGTATGCGTATATATGTCAAACGCATACATTTTTTGACAGTTAATAATCTCTTTCGCACCTGCGATGTTTTTATATTTCTTTCCCTAGTTTACTCACTTTCCAATAATTTAATTTTATTAAAATATCCCCTCTACGTGCGTCATATTTCTTTTATAATATCTATGAAATGTTATACAATAAGAGCCTCACTAACATCCCAGCAAGACTTATTTTTCAAAAATAGCTGAAACAATTTAATACAAAACTTTTAAATGCGTCCTACTAAATAAATTTGTGGCTACCAAGATAATACTATAAGGTAATAAGCCCATGTTGTTTTATCGTAGAAGTTTTTTAATGGCTTTACATAACTTTATTTTATAGAGCAACATACAGGAGATAGAAATAAAATATATAGGATGTACAAAAATGTGAGTCATACTTCTAATCATTTCTAATACAATGAGGGCAATTCGGCGTTGCAAATGACACGACCTAACTAAAATAGATCCATTTTCTATCATGAAAGAACAAAAAGGGACGGCAATACTTTTAGTTAAGTCATGTTCTTACCAAATCGCCCTCAATATGCGACTTACCCCTTTTTCAAAAAGTGACCGTCTGAAGGCGGTCCGTCCGTCTTGCGCCCGTTACATAAATTTGTCGTCAACTAGCATCTAGCAGAGATTACATTAACAGCACCCTCGTTCCATTTGAATCACTAACCTAAATCACCCTCAACAACTTGTGTATCCAGTGCAATTGTACTGAAAGATTGGTGTGGATATGACTAAAATTTTGTCACCATCATCATCATTACAGCTAATGATAGGCATCAACCTCCCATAGTATGGGTCAGTTTGCCATACTTACCACAGTTAGCAGGCGGATTTGCGAGTGAAGTGCAAGATGTTATTACAACAACCGGGTTCTTGCCCTCCGAAGCATGGATTCATTCATGATGTTTATATGGCACTCACAAAATAAATAAAAAGATCACATTCAGCATTACGATATTGTTCTTGAATAATGCTCCTGAATTTTTAAGAAAAATAACAAAAATATTATAAATATGAAAAAAATAAAATAATAAATTCATTCATTTCATATTTATATGAAATAAAATATCATTGTGTGTGAGTGCTAAGAAATCCTCAAAAATGTAACAAAAAGATTGTTCATTACTCAAACAAAAATGACGTCACATCGTGCTCTGCTTTAGTTACCCACATTATAATTAATTATGGTATACGCTACACGTTGCGCTGTTCCTAATAGTTGTTGTACCGCAAACCAGTTACCTTTTAAGTTGGAATAAATACAGACATCAGGGTTAAAGTTCCAGGGTCATTTTAACAATCCCATTAAACTTTAAAAAAAAGAAGATTACGTATATAAATTTTCTGCAAGTCAAAAGTTTTACCACTCGCACTAAATCAGAACTCTCACTGTCAGAACAAATTGAGTTTTCGGAATGATAATTTATTTACTATTACAAACAGTCATAAACAACTCTAATTACGAGGTTGAAATAAAGCTGTAGCACTCTTGAAATTATGTTGGTACATGTTTAGGAAAGTTACACTGTGTTACATTACAACATTATTTCAACCGTTAATTAGAGTTGATTTACAAATGGCATATCCACGTTATTCCAACGGAACCACACATCACATCAGCGCTTGGTGTAATTTTGTTACGAAAATTTAATCCGGGCGGCGCGTTCCGTTCCCCGCAAAGCTGCGGTCGGCGAGAGGCCGGACGCCGACGTCATTTCACAAACCTTGGTGCGAGGAATGGAACGTAAATGAATCGGCGACGTCTAAAGCAACGCCATAACGAGACTGGCTTTTCGAACTGCGGTTTCACACGCGGCTATTGAGGTTTCTTGCAGGAGTAGGAACAGTAAAGGTAGCCTTTGCTACTTCTGCATAACATGCTAAATAACGAGTTGGCACAATAATTAAAGAACAAAGTGCTTTCGTTGACTAAACTTAGGCCCGTATTTATAATCAGCTCTCAAGAGTGACAGCGAGTTTTAGTTCGTATCAGAAATGTCATTTCAGTACGAAACGCCCTGTCAAATCCATACTCAATCTTGAGATCGCTTTATAAATACGAGCCTTAGTATTCGTACCATATTTATTAGAATCGACAAAGGTCTCTACTTCCTTACCTCAAACTTCCAAAGAGAGCTTTTAAAACTCATTTTCATTTCCAAGATTCCAAGGCCTAGGTTATTCCAGCTGTGGATAGGTGATATCACAAAGAGCGATTCGTTAAGGCGCTAGCAATGTGAAGATCGCACTGGGAAGTCATGGTCTTTTTAAATATTCCCTCATTTATTGATAGGTAAGTATTGCTATCAATTCGGTCAGGACACGATTTAAACAAATCTTACCTAACTAAAATTATTGCCATCCCTTTCTGTTGTCTCATGATAGAAAATTACAGGTGACTAGTCAAAATGTTGTGATTTCGTGCGCATTCGAATTACTTCCATTAAGGAATTAAAGTGATTTTTAACCAAAGAAGCTATCGTGTTTCTTAAATCGTAGGTCCAAACCATCCTTAAAAAATCTGATTTCCTTCAACGCTATATCTACAATTATACCAATTTATGACATCAGATTGGGACATTTTTCATATTTTGTGATTGTACAAATATAGATTCATTCATAAAAAAATTGATTTAGGCATACCTAAGCATCGGTGAAATTGGCTATATTAAACTCTACCTTCGACCCCTATACGTCCGGAATTTGCTACTATTTTCCGGCCTCGATAAAAGTGTACTTTGGCGATCTCAGCAAACTCGATAAATAAAAAAAGGACTTGCACATTCGCTTTAGCAGGCGTCCAATTTCATTTCCAATCTGTCAAAGGATTTCGCCGGTCCTTTCCACGTTTGTCTACTAGCTTTGATCAGCTGACACTGTATCGCAATGCACTTTTATTTTATCTTTTCCTTTATATCATACTTATAGCACAATAACTAGAACAAGTGCCGATTCTGAAATGAAAACGCCCAAGTCTAAGTTATTTGTGTGTTAAAATTAAGTAAATAGTTTTCAGAAATACATTTCAGTTTTATGGCTCGTGTGTTCACTTATTTTGAGGGTTCCGTACTGGAAGAATTTCATACAAAACCGTTCCCATCTACCTGTCCATTAAAGTTAAAGTGCCACCTATATTTTTACTGTAGAAAATAAATGTACTGTATTAAAATTTAAACGTCACACAAATAATCAAAAATTTGAAGATGAAAGTGTAGAACTGAGCCTATCATAAAAAACAGTGAATTTCAGATCGTCGTGTCAAATCAATCTTGCTAAGCTTCACACAAATAGTTGGGTCTGCCCGTCTGCCCCGCAGCATGCAGCCGCGATAAGGCCGCCGCGATAGCCATTTTACCACACATCTATCTGTCAAATTGTATGGGAGTTTGACACATAGATGCGATATAATATTTTCGATATCGTGATATGACTAAACTAGCTTCTGCATTTTGAATAGATAGTTGCTGATGACTGGAAAATTGTATGAACCAAATAATAATAATGAAAATAATATGTTGGAACCAATTTATTTGAAACTTTTGGTAACAATAACTAATTAAACTTACTTTTATAATGTGTAATGCTAGGTACCGCCTAAAACCTAATAATTCTCTAAAACTTGTGTTTGGGTAAATCACTTAAATACCTATACTGAAATTTATGTTAGATGGGTAAATCACTTAAGTATTTGTCTAAAATAATTTCAGAAGTGAGCTTAAGCAGTAGTTTCAGAATTTAATATCAACTAATGAAGCAGAAATGTTATCCAAAGTTTACCCTAAACTTTTCCAAAATCCTTTTTACCCCCTCGGCTTCATAACCCAATTACAAGCAAATAACTATTGTATGCGAACATTGTTTTAATCTTTTGCTTGTGGTTAAAAGTTAATGACAGAAGTTATTAGTCGCAGAGAAGTTCAGTCATTAGGGGAAATCCCGTTTCCAATTAAAGTTTAGTCGCGGTACAATCGGCTGCACATACAAGTTGTCGGGAATTCGAACTACTTATATCCCTAAAGTACAATTAGACTTAAACCATAGTTCAATTGGGCTTAGGGTCATCTGATTGGTTACAAGTATACAAATTGTGAGAGACGTTTTTTGGTCACCTTCCTACTCCAGTGAATTACAGAGTCAATTAACCTAAAAAAAAAAGAAAGATGCATATTGTAAAGTCGATAAACGACCCAATTAGCAATTTAATATTGTCTGAAGACTAAAAATCTTTTTGATCTTACACAGTGGGTTTCGTGTTACCGAACGTATTTGACTTCCAGGCGACAGTCTGGAAGAATACACCTATAGTTAAAGGTCATGATAAAAAAACTACGATAAGAAAAACGTGTCGTGTCGCCTATGTTCCAAAATGTTAACAATAAACCAACTAACATTGATATAATCACAGCAATGAATGAGTTTCTAAGATTTTCTTAAATGCGTTAACTTTATTTCCTAATCTTCTTGAGCTGTCAAAACGTTTGCAGAGATTTGTGCTACGTGAGAGCTTACCTACTCTTTGAAACAGTTGTGGCCTAATGTTATGAGTTTAGGCAACATTATTTACTAAATCAAGATTTAGGCGCGTATTTATAATCAGCTCTCTAGAGTGACAGCGAGTTTGAGTTCGTATCAAAAATGTCATTTCAGTACCTAACGTCCTGTCAAAGCCATACTTAAAATTGCTCTCAATCTTGAGATTTTAGTGATCCCTAAATAATTAAACCAAAGGCGTTGTACAACATCTCGATACAATCATTAGTCAATGTAAACCTTGTCCAGATAATGAACCCTTGAAAGGCGTTTGCATGGGTTCCCTTCCCAGCCTTGAGCCAACCCGCCCAACACAAATAGATTGTTGACAACAATGTGCTCCATTTATTGGGGAGTTTCCGACTGTTTGATTTTAATTTAATCAACCTTAGAGCAACACGGGGCCTTCCATCCCGGAACGGAAGGCTGCGTTGCTCTAAGAAATCAACTAACTAAATACTTTCTTAAGTTACGGCTCAACCTGTGAAAATTATTTTTTAATCCAAGAAATGTATTAGGTTATAATTTTCGAATTCATCTAATGATATGTGTAAATACTATGAAAATCATTGGTTCAGGATGACCAATCATGCGATCAAGAGGATCATATGCATTGTCATCAGAATGGAAATAATGTGTTTGTAAAACCGTATGATAAGAGCAACTTGCTCTTATTTTACACAATTTAACCTATACGTACCAACAAATATGCATTGCATGTTTATGAAAATGATTAATAGTAAACTTCCATATATTACATTCACAAAAAGACAATGTGAGCTAAATGATCTTAAGGAACCCATGTTGTTTTAAATACACAAGAAGTCCAAGGACTAAGTTTCCAAGGCGTATATTCGGTTAGGGGTCATTTAGCAGCAGCTTACATTCAATCCACCCAAGAAGTTTTCCAGGGCCAAGTCTATCTAGATTACATTAAGTCGCCACTGATAATCAGAGCAATCTGGAGCAATATTAAGCGAGACACAAGACACATACTATAAACCTCTTACATGTGAATAAAAACACGCAACTTTAACTAAATAGGTTTACTTAAGGCGCATGGCATACTAGAAGAGTCGAAGTGGCGGCTGATTTTTTATGGAAAATCACATCACTGCAACAACAGCAAATTTAAAACTACCCTGCGTTGACGTACGAGAATATTTCGCCGCGGCCTCGACTCTTCCAGTAGGTATTCCATGCGCCTTACAGTATGCCTGTGCAAAAAACAGATGTTAAATATATTTTGTGCCAATTAATACAAATTATGTGATAAATTGACTTAAATTATATTTCGTTAACTATACAAGAATACAGATCTTTTTAAAGATAGGCCAGTGTCTCTGGCAGCCTGAAATGTCGATGTCGATGGGATGTTAATTCGTGACTTATCTATCGGTCTATTTCGTTAAGATTGAAATGGCACTCGATAAATATGTAGATTAGATTTGGAGAGATTCATTGTTTTCTTGTTATTTAACTGGGAGATCTTAGATTAAGAATTGGTCTCCGCGCGCGCGCTCCGACTAGATTTCGCCGGCGTTCTTGAAAATGCGGCAATTTATATTACGCTGACTTCAGCGTAACCGAGCCGGATTTGTATGGAGATTCGCACGCACACAAACACAAGTATTTACACTAGTGTCTCACGCACGCTAGAATTAAAAAATTGCCGCACTTACGGAGCTACTGTTCTTAGGCCCGTATTTATAATCAGCTCTCAAGAGTGACAGCGAGTTTGAGTTCGTATCAGAAATGTCATTTCAGTACAAAACGACCTGTCAAATCCATACTTAATACTGCTTTCAATCTTGAGATCGCTTTATAAATACGAGCCTTAGATAATGCGGATTCTAGTCGGAGCGCGCGAGGACCAATTCTTAATCTAAGTGGGCGATTTTAGTTCAGCTAACAACTCGTCTCAATGTGAAATGCCCTTAAATAATGTTAATAAAAGCCATCTACATATAGTTTTGTCAATTTTGATGATAAGTGTAAATAATTCACGCGGCCACTGTTTAAATTATGCCATTGACAGATCATAATAATAAACATAGAATGTCTCATTGTAAAATCTCAAAAATTTGCGCCAAACAAAATTACTAGCATGTGAAATTGTGAATACCGGTGCTCTTGGTGAGCTTGACTCAGTCTCGATCACCTCTATTCTCTATCTCTAGACTAGCGACCACATCAATTTTTTTTTATTATTAACCAAACAAGTCTAACAATAAAATTGCGAAACGAGTGCCTAAAATGTTCAAATTAAACAGAAAAAATAACTTTCGAAGAAAATCACTAAAACATTTTCGGAATCCACTCATGAGGCACATCTCTAACATTCCTCCTTTGACCAAAATCACAATTAAATGAGCAATACAAATGGTTTCGTTACAAAAAACCCTAGTCAAAAACATAGATAGATAAGGGCGTTTTTCCACGGCAACGGCAACGGCACGGCGAAGAGATAAGGTATGAAAATCAATGAAATTATTACTTACGCACGCTTTTCCACTTGCCGACTATGGTACCATCGCCGACCACTGCGTAATGGTGCCATTGCCTTACTGTCTAGTGGAAAAACAGTCAATCAAACCGGAATCAAATATTAAAAAAATATTCCCGATTTTGAAATTATTTTAAAAATTAAGGTACTAGGTCCCGTATTGATAATCAGCTCTCAAGTGTGACAGCGAGTTTGATTTCGTATCAGAAATGTCAATTCAGTACAAAACGACCTGTCAAATCCATACTTAATATTGCTCTCAATCTTGAGATCGCTTTATAAATGCGAGCCTAGGTATATTTTGAAAAATCTGTGATGATAAAAATATCCCACCCACTCGAAAAGAAGATGTGTGGCCAGAAGTATCACGTAGAGGATTTTTTATAAGACCTTGTATTACACAGTTGTAGATAGCCACTTCAGAGAAACCCGATTGAGATTTGTTGCTTTGAACGAGAGCTGTCGGGGGAAGACTTGTAATATATTGCCTTTTGGAGAGTTGCAATAAACAGAAGAATCAAAGCCAAAGAACTAATTACGTTGTGAAATCGCGAGTAGATACTGTGAGTGTAGTGTGTCGTGAGAAACTAGTGAGTGAGAGAGAATGGTAGTGGAAGTCGGAGTGAAGGCAATCATCGTTGGTCAGTCAGTGTTCGAAAGAGGGATATAGACCAATATGGTTGGCCTTAGAAGACGTCAACATATCACATCGCCAGTCTACTCGTAGCCATGGAGCATAAACTGCTCTGAAATATCAAAGTAACAATAAATATAATCGTGTTAATAATCCAGTTCAAAATAATAATCTAATTGTAATGAACAACCGCGAAAGTCTCAAAACTTATGTTGTAAAATTGCTCTGACAAGTATAGTTATAAGTAATGCTCAACTTTGTAAACTAATAATTAATCTATCATTCATTATGATGAATGATTTCGTAGTATTTCACTACGACAAACATGAATGCCTACGCGCTCTCTACGAGTAAGATTTACTACGGCTCTCATAGTAAGATTTACTACGGCGTAGCAAATTAAGTTACTTAATGCTACGACGTTAACAATGTTATCGACTTTAGAACACATCTTCAAAAAAATAAAATTATCAAATTTATTTTGTATGCAATTTATTTAGTCATTTTATTTAAGTCATACATTTACACCTTTTAACTGTTTTTTTTTAACCTCGTATGATTATAATAATCTAAATTAGCGTTAATTGGTCTATTAGTGCTTACGAAAGAGTTGCACTGGCAAAACAGTGTTTACACAGTTTTATTAACTTAAAACCAGTACGGCTAATCAGCCATAGATTATCTTATCATAGTTTGATTGGAAATGCACTTAATCACATTCGTCTCCAATAAATCACAAGTTATGCTCAGCCCGTCCAAG
Source organism: Scrobipalpa atriplicella (assembly GCA_029255725.1). Classification (NCBI taxonomy): domain Eukaryota; kingdom Metazoa; phylum Arthropoda; class Insecta; order Lepidoptera; family Gelechiidae; genus Scrobipalpa; species Scrobipalpa atriplicella. The sequence goes on from JARACY010001867.1 coordinate 26,349, forward strand.
TTTGCTCGGATCCTATCAAACGAAGATAAATGATAAACCCAGGTGTACAGCTTCACAATAAGATGCCTTGAATTGCGGTGGAAGAATTAAAATTTTAATTTCAATTGCTTTTGGGCTGTCACAGTAAATCGTGATTGAAAGATTTAGGAGGTGCGATGTTGGGCACGTCTCATTGTTAATGTCACTTTTAATATACATAATTATTATAATATATAAGTGCAACTTTTACAAAGCAACTTTTATTAACTTTTACTATGCAACTGTTGTACTTACTCGCACATTCTTAGTAAAAAATAATGTTCATACCTATTTCATAAATAATGTATGTACTTTCACAAATTATACGCTGTCATACGACGAGGAATTATGTACTTATCTAGGATACCTAGGTCTTCAATCTAATGTCCAGTCTAGTACGCCGGGTGTATTTTTAGAGGCATATAGTGTTAGTGCAGCCGATGATGCCTCCGGGCCAATTCGCCGCCTCAGTGATCAAAGACCCCGTGAATTACCCCCCCTCCCTCTTCCCCTATAGCTACCTATTACCATACCTGTCTATACCGCTTATGTCTGGGAGGAAAGTAAGTAGGTATTACATCTACCTAAAATCAGGGTCTGATTCGGGGTCTGATTCGGCATACATTTAAAACCTTTCACACCAGATAAACGTGATTGGGGTTGGGGTCAGTTCACGCCGGGAACGATGCGACGCGACGCGGCTCGCACTTTTCAAGACCATGATACAATATGGATAAAATTGACATTTTATTGACAGAACTCAACATTTTTTTGCGGCTTGGTGCTGCCCCGGGCGGTGCAGCCTGTCACTTCGTGGTACAACGGGATGTATTTTCAAGCAGCTTCTTGCCGCGTCGCGTCGCATCGCTTCCCGGTGTGAACTTTGTTTTACATCTTCTCTAAGTTCTCTATCAGTTTTCATATTTCAACAAAATGGGAAGCCCATTTTATTTCATATACCCAAACTCTACATCATTTTTAAGGTTTAAAGTGACTAAGCTAAAAGCTGTTTTCAGAAACGATAAAGCGTGCCAGTTTCAGTAAAGAGAGCTTAGGATAGTAGTGGGCAATACATTGAGATACTTTTGGTCCCAGATTATTAAGGACCATCTATCATGCTTTAACCACATAATCCCTGCTTTTCAGTATCACATTACTGATACTTTTCACTAGTCTAGTTAAACTATCTACTAAAACTTTTTTTGCCAACGGGTTTGCTCTTGAGTCTAGTTTAGACCTAAGGCGACTAATGCTTGTATTTATGAAAGTCACTCAAATTTGATACTCGTTTTATGTACAGTTTTAAGTCGCCTGTCTTACTCAGTCTAATTTTTAGTTGCTACTTAGGAACGCTATCACGACTCAGACTTCAGCCGAGTCGCTCCTAATTTATAAACATTATAATTCAAATTTAAAACGCGGGCGCGCACTCGAGATGGGTCGCTAATCACGTATAAGTTAATTGTGGTCTGGAGTTGACTTAAGTTCGTATCAGCCATGTGTTTTGCGCCATTTTGGATTGTTCAGTCATAACGGGGTGTATGGAGATGTTATACAGGGTGTTAAAATCAACAATACGGGGTGTATGGAGAAGTTATACAGGGTGTTAAAATCAAAAATACGGGGTGTATGGGGAAGTTATACAGGGTGTTAAAATAACTAGACGGGTGTATGGGGAAGTTAAACAGGGTGTTAAAATTAACTATACGGGGTGTATGGGAAAGTTGTACAGGGTGTTAAAAACAACTATACGGGGTGTATGGAAAGTTATACAGGGTTTTAAAATCAACTTTACAGGGTGTATAGAGAAGTTATACAGGATGTCAAAATCAACTTTACTGTGTGTATGTGGAAGTTATACAGGGTGTTAAAATCAACTTTACGGAGTGTAAGGGAAAGTTATACAGGGTGTTAAAATCAACTATACGGGGTGTATGAGAAGTTGTACAGGGTGTTAAAAACAACTATACGGGATGTATGGAAAGTTATACAGGGTGTCAAAATCAACTTTACTCTGTGTATGTGGAAGTTGTTTTTAACCCTTTAAAGTTGATTTTAACACCCTGTATAACTTTCCCTTACACCCCATAACGTTGTTTTTAACACCCTGTATAACTTCCACATACACAGAGTAAAGTTGATTTTAACACCCTGTATAACTTCCCTATACACCCTGTAAAGTTGATTTTAACACCCTGTATAACTTTCCATACACCCCGTATAGTTGATTTTAACACCCTGTATAACTTTCCCTTACACCCCATAAAGTTGTTTTTAACACCCTGTATAACTTCCCTATACACCCTGTAAAGTTGATTTTAACACCCTGTATAACTTTCCATACACCCCTTATAGTTGATTTTAACACCCTGTACAACTTTCCCTTACACCCCGTAAAGTTGATTTTAACACCCTGTATAACTTCCCCATACATCCCGTATAGTTGCTTTTAACACCCTGTATAACTTCCCCATACATCTCGTATAGTTAATTTTTAACAGCCTGTATAACTTCCCCATACACCCCGTATAGTTGATTTTAGCACTTTGTATAACTTTCCCAATCAATCAAGTTATTCAGCCTACATTGTCCTAGCCCAACTGGGGAAAATCTGGTAGAATGCAGCCTCGACACTGGCTGATTTGCCAGTTGCATTAGCCAAATAAGTTAAAAGAAGAAGAAAAATACTGACTCACGATTATGAACTCGATTTAGCTGATACGTACCTGATTTGAGTGCGGTTGCGTTTATAAATTAACAAGCTACTCAAGTTCTGAGTAAAAGTTTAATTTAAACTTGCTTGATCGACTCCCAAGTGCGGTTCTGAGTCTCGACTATAATTGCGGCCCTAAAACAGAGTCGAGGATGGACCAAGCTCACCTAGAGATAGCCAGTTTACTCTCACAAACAGATATTTGTGTTGCATCTGTTTCTTTTGTTGTGCGCATTATGAAAGCTTACTGGGAACGCTTAAAGAACATTCACATCAGTATAACTGCGTCCCAAGCTTCTACTGATCCAACGCGCTGTACTTCAAACTTCAAATCCCACATCTGTTCGCAATTAGAAATAGATCCGTACGTTCCCGAAGCACTGACACACGTAAACACGTGGCTTATCAAGTGCAATTCCCCCTTTCCTTTTGAACTTACAAACCCCCTCTCCCCTGTTGGCAAGTCTCCGCGAACATAATATGCAATCACAAAGTTTAGCCTCTAATATGGTGCGATGGGGGACCTCATAGCTCCCAGATGCACCTACAACTTGTCGATATTCCAGTAAGTCTAATATTGCCAGTTGGATCTGATCGCCGTATATCTGAAATAGTTCAAATTAAATGACATGCTTGGATATGGATTGGAATGTAAGGACTTTGAGGGAACTCATGACATTAATATTGGCTATGGTAAGCTCCTTGACATACTTCGAGATCGAGAGTAAGATAGTTAATTAGGTACCAACATATACTTAGGTGACATGAAGTAGTAGACATGATATTTTATAGATAAGTTACCTTTTTTATTTGTCCTCCTATTCTAATCTAACAGCTATAAAAATAATAGCGAGCTACTTAATTAAAATTAAATCTGTACTACAAGCCCAGAGACTGAACTGGCTAATTTAGTTAGTAAAGTTTTAATTGCTAAAAGTTAATACTTCTATATATAAAACATTGTACGTACATTTGCTGAAGTCCCTTTTATAGGAAAATATGTTTCACATTTTTCTAACCAAGTTAGATCGGGGTCGTAACACGGTCAACGTTACAAAAAACAAGACAAAATTAGACAAATAACTAAGTTAATAGCTAACCACAGTAGAGGTAAAATTAGTAGAACATCTTCATCAAGAAACGGAAACAGGCATTTTTCGAATAACTTGCTAATTGAAAGTTGTATTAAAAGCAAGTAAGGCTTTAGATGAAGGAGGCTTCCTTATAGGAATAGAATGTACGTACCAGCAACTTTTTTTAAATTGGTATATTGTAAATGCCTGTAGAAAGACACGACCTCGTGAGTATTGCAATTCAGGTGATAGACTAACAACAACCTGTTAGTACACCAATACACAATCTTAGGTATCTAGAATGATTAAATTTTATGTGATGTGGCGATAGCGAGATGAAGCGATAATTTTTGTCTATGCAGTTGATGCTTTGCTTACCTTGAGAGGCTGATTGGCGTGATTTTATGTGTGTCCATGAAGAAATTTTACTGTAATTACTTCCCCTATGTCCTCAATCTAATAAATTCACGTTGCCACCGCTGATGGCAGAAAAACTGCTAAATAGACGCTATTAGTGCTAACATTATTGTGATTTATGTTGTGAAAAACTAGCACGACATACGAGGAAGTTTGCATCGGTCGAGCAGCTGGATAGGTACTGTTTTGAGAAAAATACTTCAAGTAATATGTATATACGAAAGTTGTTTAAATATATCGAGTCTCTGTTAATAAAAATGTGGTTCAATATTTAGGCAGGTCGAGTCAGCGTTATCGACATTATAATAGCTATCGGGTCGTTGTTTGACTCGAAAGTCCACACGCAAAAAAAATAAATAAAAAAAATAGCTATTGGTGGCAATTCGGCGTTACAAATAACACGACTTAATAACTATACCGGGTGTAAGGGTCAGCGTACCGAAAACTAGTAGTTACTCTGTTAATTAAACTAAACAACTATCAGCAGGAAATTCTTTCAGGAAATGAAAAAATAAATTGGCTTTCTCATACAAATTGCCTGATCGAGGTGGTAATTTTGTATGGAAAAAATAAAACATTTCCTGAAAGAATCTCCTGGTGATAGTTTTGTTATAGACTGAGCAACCTGTTTCAGTTTTCGGTACGCTGTCCCTAACACCCAGTATAAGTCCTTACTTACCTCTCAATTTTTAACACAAGAGAACGGAAAAGGACAACAATGCTTTTAGTTAGGATTAAGTTGTGATCTTACCGAATTTCCCCCTTTATTGTATTTAAGGAGTCATGCGTTATATGAAATACGGATCTTGAAACAGAATTAGATTCTTCATTCATACAAAACAATACAATACTGAATGTTTGAAAGTTATTTCCTCGAGTACCTTTCCAGTCAGGAAATTAAATCAATCTAAACTTACTTTTACGTGAATACGTGTATTACTTTTATACGAATGTGCGTGCGTGCATGTGCGTGTGTGAGTGACACGCGCGATCTTGTGATGTGATAACAGTGATTGATGACGTCATACCGACTGTCAACGATGCACATTAGTGACGTAGATGGTTTACGGCTCTATACGGATTTTATCACTTTTACGTTCCGACCATCCAACATTCCATCATACGTTTCTATCTAACTTTTGTGCGATATAAAGCAAACATGAAATTAATACAAGAGCTTAGAGCGGTGTGCGAAAGTTTATCATATCATTCAGCAGTTTTATTATCTAGTTGGTCATCATCATCATTAATTAGGTACTTTAAAAAAAAAACGTTTACATTCTGGCTATATTTTAGCAATAACTGCCCACATGCTGCCTCAACTCAAGGACCGCCAGTACTGGTACTTCTTATAGGCTCGTATTTATGAAGCGATCTCTAGATTGAGAGCAAACGAAAAAATTTAGGATCAACTCAACCAGTAAAAAAAAATACTCTCCGTATTACCTTGGGAAATCATTGAACTCAATACAATCATGCATTGAACTGATTGATGCAAAGTTAAGATCAATCTCTACATATACTTATTCACATAGTTCTGAGCAATAAGATGAATATTAATAGATAACATGGCGTTAATTCACGTGAGAACTGAAACAGATCGAATGGTATATATTATAGGTAGGTTCTATCATATATTCAGTGGTGATATGCTATTTAGCAAATTAGCAGATAAAGTGTTCGTTCGGCAGATTAATCCAGCGAGGACGCGAGTGTTTTCTAACCTATCCACTTAGAATAATTTGAGCTGTAAACGTATTACCTATATAGTCACTTTAAACTAGTAGATTAACCTACATTTTAATCTAGGCTTCACATAGTGAACACAGCCGTTCACACATACTTACATTTTTAAAGCTAACACGAATCGATTTTTTTGTTATATATTTATTTAAGTGCAAGTCCCAACTTTGTTTTAGTTTTGTGTCAGTTTATAAAAGAGAAATAAGAAGTCAATAATTTGGCTCGAGCAAATTTTGAAACTGCGAGCTCAGAAATATTGTTCGATCACTCTACCTAATGACTTAGGTACCACAGTCTTAAGCTCGTATTTATGAAACGATCTCACGGTTGAGATCAATATTAATTATGGTTTCGATCAGGCGGTTTTGTACTGATATGATTTTCTGAGTACTCAAACTCGCTGTCAGTCTCAAGAGCTGTTTATTAATTAATAAGGGCTCTAATGCTTCGGCCGATTCCTACATGTGTAGTAGCTTTACTAATATTAAAACGTTTGTCTGTTTGTTGCAGCCATGATCCGAAGTAGCCTGCTGGTTGTATCCGTGTGCGGTCTCGCTGCTATCTCCTCGTTGCCCGTCGCAACTGCGCAGGCACCACTTGCTCAGTATGACAGTAAGTATTAGTAAATTTATTCCGTGCTTCGGAAGGTACGTTAAGTTGGTCCCATTTAATATCGTAGATATTAGTCGTTAAGCCATGTGGAAAGCCATTGGTAAGCAGTGGCGGCTTAAAAACTTTGATAGATGGGTTGAAAAAGTTTAATTTAGAATTGGCTCTGTGGTTTCCCTTCTGGGTTGCGGAGGTCAGATGGCTCGTTCTATCCTCTAAATTAGGTATGCCGACCCTTAGAAATACGGGGAAAGGCTAGGAAGATGATGATGCCTCCCACATTCAGATAAATGACAGTTTGCCATTTCCGAATGGTACTCTACTCTAGATCATCATACCGCTCGTACATTCTATGTTTTTGTGGATCATACTCCAGCGCAGAAGCAAGAAAGTTCAAATTTTGTAATTCCAGCATTACGTTACAAAATAAAAATTACGACTCAAATTTTAATGAGTGAAATATTTCGCGGGGAGCATAAATTTTCCGTAGGTAATTATTTACCACTTTCTTGGTCATAACTTATTCATTAGCCCTTTGATATTCCTACGTATATAAAGCAGTACTTACTGAGGAAACAATTAAGAAGCATATTTTATACGTTATGATTATGAAATACTATAAAGTAAGAATAAATTACTTACTTACTTATGTAAGAACTGCTTCCTAGCTAAATAGAATATTCCACTGTTTATATAAGTATTGTAAGGTAGGGAGAATCTCTACCTTTAAACACAATAATACCTAGATTTAAATTATTGTGATTCTATGTGTTTTTATATTTTATAAGATACAGTTTGCGTATTATCATAATCATTAATTAATATAAATTTATAATTCTTATGAATATCAGAATCACTCTGCTTTATTTATCAACTTTGTGTCCCATGGATTTCGAACCTAGGACCTCCAGATCGGGAGCCCATAGCTCAGACTACTAGACCACGGAGTCAGTTAAAGATAAGATGTATCAGCAACTTTTTATGAAATGTCAAAAACGCTTTTTTGTATGAAAAAAGTGAGTTATGACGTCACATTTTAGTAAATACTGACTACTCAAATCAGTAACTTATATACTTTTAACTCGATTATTAAAATCTAAATGTGCATTTTTTTTTAATGATGAATGATATCCACAATATTTTTAGCCATCAGTTTTAAGTATAAACGTTTTGAATTTTTTAAGCTACCCAGTCAAGTACCCAAACATCGGATGATGGATGCCAAACTATAAAAAAGAACCTAAAATATACACCTAATTGAACCTTACCAAATATCCTTGTATTATTCAGAAACCAAAAAAAAGTAATTAAGTAAGTGAAGTACACGACGATATTTTTTATTTGACTCCTAAATAAGAATCGTGACTAGAACTTTGCGTAGAATCTAAAGAATCATCACGTCTCTCGAGATGGCTGCGAAGAGCATTTCAAAGAACTTTTTGTAAGTGTGTCTGTGTTACAAATATTTTGAATTAAAAGTAAACTGTTTGATATTGGCCTTCCGCGTAGTTGGCACCGAGTTGAGTTTATATCAGAAATGTCATTTTAGCACAAAACGGCTTGTCAAATCCATACTTAATATTGCTCTCAATCTTGAGATCGCTTCATAAATACAAGCCTTAAACGGCAGACAGATTGGTGTGTGTTAATTGACAAAATATAACTATAGTTATAATAATTCCTTTCGAGTGCAACTAAAAACCACCCGTCAACTTTTAGATCGCCTTTATAACGTAGCATTAGCGACTACAATTTGTAGTGTATGCTACCTGACGACTAAGAATAGTTCCTCACAGGTGTTCGTAGGATGACACACGTGCTTATTAAATTAATTCTTGAAGCAGAGAATCTTCGGTAAGATCTACGGAGTATTCTAGAAGTTTCAAACTTAAGTTCTCTACGATATCTCAACTATCACCACCGTTATATGGGTTATTTAGGAGACAGTGTACAAACTGAAAGTGATTGGTGTGTGACAGCGGCGAAGAAACTGAACAAGTTTCACCAAAAACCTTCTTAGTTTGTTTTTTATTTAAGCCATACAAATTGCCTGGACAAAGTGGTTATTTTGTTAGGGAGAAGTATTCTTCGGCATTTCACAGATTAAATTCTTAATGAATATTGTTCAGTTTAGTTGTCTGAGCAACCCCAATGCAGTTCACTCTCACCAATAAACTAAACAAAAATAGAATTTCCTCATATGTAATGTTTTGTAATAGCTCCCAGTCAGACAAAATAATACCATCATAAATTGGTGCAGATGTCTCTGTTCTTCCGTTATGATTTCAGAATTTCTTTCAGTAAGCAATGCAAGGGGTTCAAATCTTTTCATCGCCCTTCCGATTAAGGTATGTAAGGATTCGGGCTTTGTGGACGGAATCGAAGGAGACTCAGTTGAATAAGGCACCCTTCTACCTTTACACGACTATAAAAAGCCATAATAAGTCCTTCCCTTACTTTATTACTTATTGTTGAATCATAAAAAGTTATGCTTTGTCGTTTTTACTATGATAGTCGGAATTTTCATGTCGGAAACCTATTCATATGAATATTCTATTTATAAAAGGGGAGTAGATGTACCCATAAAATATGAAATCGTTTTTTTTCTTAGTCCATCTATATTTAGGAACAATGTGCAGAAGGTTTTAAAAAACGCACACTTTTTTTTCTTCCGTTGTCTACCTATTCTAGAACCAGATGGTTAGATGCACAAAAAATACGTCAACAGTAATTTCATAGCGGTACTTCATCACGCCGTCATCGTCTTGTCTGAAGCGCTCTCAGTAGATCAAGGGAAGCGCAACGCTAATTCAGTAACGACCCTCCTTCATCCTTATAAGAAACACTTCCGTTTTTATTTCACCGAATTTCCCTGCCGAAATTTGCCAGGAAATTCAATAAAAAGCTAAGGGATGACGACAGAAAAGTAAAATCACGTCAATATTTAAAAGGCTGTGTTGATAAAAATGAAGATGCTGTGTAAATGAAATAAATCCGAATATCACCTTGAACATCAAAGCGATTTTGTTTTGCTCGTGTTTCATGATACACTTGTCTCGTTAGGTACTCGTTACATGTATGTGCATTGAGCATTATTATTATATATAACCCTTTTTTTAGTAAGTATAACGAAAAGTATTCCAACATAAAGAGGCATACAGTTAATACGAAAAAAAATATAGGCACAATCCCCGAAAGTCTACGGAGTGTCCCTTTTTTCCGGCCAATAAGCGATTTCGGGAATTGTGCGTAACATAGGTATATAAATAAGTTACTTTTATTATTATTCCAATATACGTTTGTCTTTACATTCCTCAGGGCTAATAAACTTGCGTGAAGGTGATTGATTCATGATTATCTGACTACTAAAATGAGAAAAGTTGTCTGTGTAATATAACTATTAATTGTTTATTTAGGAAGAAGATAATTTTGTGTGGGACCGCATAATTAAAGATCAGTAGTATACAGGGTGTAACAGAAAAGGTATATGCATCGAGAAATGTGTGAATCTACCCATGAAACTGAACAACTTTCCCTAAGAAACATAGGTCGAAAAACTAAAAAAAAAATCGTAAATGCATCAGCTGATAGCGTATTTAGTATGGGAAGTAAAATTTTTTTTTTTTCGTATTTCGACCTATGTTCCTTAGGGAAAGTTGTTCAGTTTCATGGGTAGATTCACACATTTCTCGATGCATATACCCTTTCTGTTACACGTTGTATACAGTATATAAGTAAAACTTCTGTTTTTCATTCTGGGTACCGCAATGAAGGTTTTTAATTAATTCAAATATTCTATGCTGTAGGTATTGGTCGCTTTTTAGTAGCGTTGAATATATAAACACATGTAGTTTCAAAGAAAACCTGTAGGAAAACTAATTGGAAGTGATATCTACTCTCAAGTTATCGATAAACCTAAGGTTTAATTAAAACTAACAATGGACTGGCCACACCAACGCTCTCTATTCGAAGCGAAGTTAAGAGGTTTATACATACAATAGGTAAGACATCAGTCAATAACAGGCCTACATAGAAATTCAAAAGTTTGTTATACTGTACTATAGGTACATCCAAAATATCCCGCATAACGAACTTATTATGAAAAATTGGTTTTAGTTTTTTCTGAAATTTTGATATGGTTCAAATTTCGTTGTATGACCGCATTATCCTGAGACGTGGTTTCTAACCTTTTTTTATTATTTTTTATTGATGATATGAATAAAGACATTTTAAAAACAGTACAAATGGTTTCTGAAATAATCATGACCAAATTTGGGTTATCTATCTATGGGACCAAATAAGCAAAATGTATTTATTATTTTAGAACCCATAATGTTTTTTGAGAATGCGCTATATTAGCTTTTGTTCAGATGACCAAAGCGCGTAATAATGTCAAAATTTCAGCGTGGTGCAGGGTACTTACAACTAGCTTTCCGCCCCATGGTTTCATACGCGGCTCAGTTCTGTTCGACGGAACAGGAAAAGTCCCGCGGTAAAATTAAAGATATTTGAAATCTGTCCGTTTAGCTGCATAGATTAGCCTCACAAACGAAGAAATAAAATGGGCATTAACTATTTTTATTATAAAAGGCACGAAAGCTAAACTTAGACCGTTTTATATAAACTTAGTAGCTTATTGTACGCGAAACTGGTTTGAAAGCACACAGTATGGCTTCTTCTCGAAAATTCTGTAATAGACGTAGTTCCTATATTAAGTTACTCTATGCTTCTTTAGCAACTTTCAAGCGATGCGGTTACAGCACACAACAAAAAACAAGACAACTAAACAACTTTTCCCAAGTACTATAGGACGAAATACAGTAAAAAAAATACCTGGCATTAGCGCATTTTGTACGGGAGGTGAATTTTGGGTATCTTGGGAAAAGTTCTTCAGTTTCATGGGGCGCATTCACATCCTTCAGGATGCAATTTTATTTTCATATTTTTAAATCAGCTATACCATTGTTACAGCGTCAGCAGCGGAAAGCCGAGGCGGCTGGGACGCGCTCAGCGGGCTGTATGCACTGTTGGCTCAGCACGACGCTTTAGGAGGGCACGCACTCGCACGCAAGTCGGTTCGATCCCCGTCGCGCCGCCTGCGCTTCGGCCGCCGCTCCGACCCCGACATGCCGCCACAAGCCCCGGTAAGAAACTATTACTAGACTGCCTATCTAATCCTGGTACCTAACTTCTTTTACTTGGCAAGCTCCAAGCACGTAAACCGTCTCGAACCGTATACTTCTGCGTAGACGCTTACGTCAAACGTCTACGAACGACTGCTACATTGCTACAAGCTGCTACAGAAAAGGCTACGAGTTAGGTAACGTTAAATTGATACTCCGAATGCAGGAATTGCAAAATAAAAATATATTATTGTATATTGAAATTAATAGTGGACATCGGTTTTGTTCTCGAAGGAAACTTTAGTGGAAAACAGTTAGTTTTGAATTAAAAAACATGTCCTCTGCACCTGCATCCAGTGTGAGTGGAACACTCGAAGCCTCGCTTTCATTCATTTCATTTCTAAAGTTATGGTATTAAACCACTTTGTAATTTGACTTCTGCTTAAAATTACTTTAAATTTTAGTAAGTTGGAAACTTTCCTTTGAAGAGCTAGCATGTATCACTGAGTTTCTTATAAAGCTTGGTATCCTTCACCCAAAATCGCGCATAAATGGATATCATCTTAAACTTTGAAGAATTTCAATAATTTCAATTTGAGACCAACATTTGATGCCAGTATTTGACGTCTGAGTATCTGTGTGTCCATTTCTTCGGTTCCAAACTTAATTTTGGAAATGAATTTTAAAAATATGTACCGACTTCTATATGTACTACAATATTATACAATCCCTTACCTTTGTTGATAAAATGGAGCGTGACGTTTGCAATAATTCCAAGTGTTTTGAAGAAGCACGTTAAACGTAAATTTTTTCAACAGCCCAATTTAATTTATACATACGGTACTATCTAGATTGAGTAGGTCGATAGCCAAGAATATTGAAACCTTCTTGAAGTCTAAGCAGTCGGTCAAAAGACCCAACACTTAAGTACGTGTCTGAGATTAAATTTGAATACATCAATGGACTTTGACGTAGTATTCTGTTTAACAGAGTTATGGAGGATTTCTCGAAATGGCGCCGGTAATTTTATTTGAATTTCAATGTGTAAGACGCGTAAATCGCACAGAATTCTCTAGTATTATGTCACGACAATTTTATTCAATCACATTGAGATTTTAATGTACATTTCTCCAACTTTTAATGTATGACGACATTTTATTTAATACCTTTTCATTTTTGTTTGACATATAAATATTTAACAATGGGTAAAATTAAAGTATTTTTTTTCTTATTTGAAATTTCCAAATACATACATATCTACCACTTAGGTATCTGAAATGTCAACAAATGAAACTGATGTGAAAGTTAAAAAAACTGTGGTTTTCAACCAAAGAGCGATATGGTTTTCAACTAAATAGCACTTTACAGGGCCTACCAAAATTTTCTTGACTAAGTTAAAGTGGGACAGATAAGGCTAGAAAAAAATGTTCTCTAATGCGGGAATCCTTTTAGAGTATAGTACATTAAGCAGCAGGATTTTGCTATTAAAACAGAGCTGGTATCTATGGCGTGCTTTTGCTTGTATTGTAGCCTCCAAGCTTCAAGGGCTCCAACCCACTGGATGCATTAAGGCTCGTATTTATAAAGCGATCTCAAGAGTGAGAGCAATATTAAGTATGGATTTGACAGATCGTTTTGTACTGAAGTGACATTTCTGATACGAACTCAAACTTGCTGTCACTCTTGAGAGCTGATTATAAATACGGGCCTAAGTATTTGAGCAGCGTTTATGCATGATTACTCCAGAGAGGATAATGTTGCCTCCTTTCCGTGTTTACAGCTGTTTTTAAGACCACGTTAAATAGCTTTTTAAAAAAAATAAGATCGGGTGAAACAGATAGGGTAACGAAACAGAGAAATTGGTCAATCTGCTCATCATGATATAACATTAAAGAACTTTGAGGATAAACATTACCGAATTATAATATTTATCTAATAATGTTTTAAAAAGGTTACGTACTTGTCTTACTTATTTTAATCAAAATCATAATTAATAACAAACCAAAATACTTTACCTACCTTTTATTTTTTTTAAATAGTATAAATTGCAGTTGAACTAGCAAAGAGAGACTTTATAGTATGTGGAGTAAAGCAAGTAAACTTTTAGACAAAATATACCTATATTAAAATAAATTAAATTCTAGAAATTCCTGGTTGAAATTGTTGTTTTAGCAATAAGACCGGCTATATTAAATAACATTATAATTTATTTCCCTTGAACTGAGACTGAGAAATTTCGAAGACGCTGACAAACCGAGGGAGATTTCTTTATCAAAACTTATTGTACCTACTGACAGGGACTGCATTACCGCAAAATTGGGTTACCACAATAAAACGATATGACGTCATATCATTATTTTCGGGTATCCAATTTTTAACGATACCAATATTAGCGATATAATTTTTCCGGTACACTTACTATTTCGATACAGAAATCACTTCAATTTAAACGGTATCAACATATAGCGGTATCCTTATTTTTTCGGTATACAAATTTTCATCGAGATCGTCAACGCGGTACCGAAACAACCGTAACTTTGTGCTACCGAATACAGAATATTATATCGCTACCGAAATTATAACGGTAGCCGTTATTATTTCGGTTGGGTAGAGATACTAGGTAAGCGTCCGCGGCGCGGCGTTCTGCACGGCACGCGTGAAAGGGTGGGAAATAGGCTTCCTTGTCGCACGTCAAAGGGCGCCGATAGCGCGACTTTCTTTGATAGCCCGACTCACGCCCGACCAGCCTGGCTAGTTACTAGTTATTATTCTGTGGCTGGCGCACTCCGGCCGGTAGGCATGCAGCTACAAGTACTTGCACCGCCCCACGCGTGGGGCTTAGGCACTGCGATATTTTTCGCGCGATTTTTTTCCGCAAAAATCTGTGATGTATGGAGTTGTATGAAGGTGCACGCACTCGCGGAAAAAAATCGCGCGAGAATTATTCCGCAACCAAATCTGCGGAATCCCCCGCGCCGTGGTGCGAATTTATTTCGCGCCAAAATTTTGTGGACTATGGAGTTGTATGGCGCTGCACGCACTGCGGGAAAAATTCCGTATGCGCGGTGTGAAGGTAGGGTTGCCAAAAGTATTTTATATAATTTACGTTTCATTAAATAGGTATATTTAATATTTACTATTAGAACATCAGTATTGTCAATCATGGTAAGTCAAACAGGCTGAAACTAGTGTAGCCAAACAATCGATAGTTTGTACTAAAATAATACACAAAATCGATAGGCATATCGATAGTATCGATAGTACAACTTTAGCAATAGTATTGATAACCAACGATACTATCGATAGTTTGTTCAATATCGAAGAGCAATACTATCGATTGTTTTTTTTTGTTCATATAATACTATCGATTGTTTTTATTTTTCAATGAACGATACTATCGATAGTATCGTTGGTTATCAATACTATCGCTCAAAAACAACAGTCGATACTATCATAACTGTCGATACTATCTAGTAGTACGAAAACAATCGATAGGGCAATATCGATCGGCAACACTAGCGAAAACGGTTTTTAATAATGTGACTGAACAATTTGCCAAAATATTGTCAAATACTTCATATTCAACCCCATCATTTCATAAGTGTGATGGTTACATTTTGCAAGTGGCAACCCTATGCTTAGCGCAAGCTATTATTGACGTGCGTCTCAGCTGGGAACTGGATACAAACTGATCAAAATAGCGCGAAATTTTACCCGCTGTGCGTGCAGGTCCAGATTCCATCGCGCGAGTATTTCTCGCGCGCGATTTGATTTCGCGCGAGAAAAATCGCAGTGCGTGCTAGAGGTTGTTTCGTCCAAGGCCTTAGTTCAGTAGGCTGTCGTGCGTCGCTCGATTCGTACTGTATATAGGTATTCCGCATTAATCTGTATGGTAGTTTCCTAGACTCTTTCGATAAATTTAATAATATAAGTAGGTTAGATACTTATACCTACTTACTTAACAACTAAAGTATACCTATAAGTAAACGGCCTCCGTGGTCTGAGCCATAGGCTTTCGACCCGGAGGTCCAGGCTGATCACCTGATTGTCCGGAAAGTAAGATGATCCATGCTGTCGTATAGGCATGTAAATAGTCGGTCCTGCGCCTGATTTCTCTCTGGTCGTGTCAGTCAATCTGTCTCATCAGAATAAGAGATTGAGGGAATAGAGATTGCGCTTGTGTATTGCGCAAACATTTGGAAACTAAAAACTAGAATACATAAATTATTCCTGTGATATGATACCTATTTCACCTACCAGACAATTTCCGTTACGTCACAAAAAGTCGCTAGTCGCAAGGTCGCAAGTCGCAACCCTAAAGCGTGCGAGTGAGCGAGCTGTTTGAGACTTTCAAAGAAATAATAACTCTCGCGCGTAGCTATTCGGCACATTTTTGCTTGCATGCGCGATCGGTAGGTTATTATAAAAGTAGGTATTGAATATTGATGCGCTTGCGAACGGAATTGGACTTTATTCTCGGGCGGAAAGATTTATTTTTGTTACGATGTTGTTTTAGAGTGCGTCTTCTGTACCCTAGTACTATTATATATTCTGTGGCCCGACTAGTCTGTGACACTGGCTGATCACCCAAAAGTTGTTTAGTTTTGGAAAAAGTTGTTCAGTTTTGAGAAAATTGGCAGATTTGGCGAGTTCGGCAGATATGGCCAGTTTTGCGGGTTTGGCAGATTTGGCGAGTTGAGCAAAGGATGATGGGCAAAGATGTATGGACTGTGCACCCAGGAGCTTCAGCACTGAGACTACTATTGTTTTGATGCTAACATAGGAGGGTACCTCTGTGCCAATGCGCATCAAAATCTGACTATTAATTTTCGATATAATTGAGAGAGCTCCCATTTCATACAAATTGCTAGCAACGGAAGGTCAAGTTAGAGTGGTTTTTGACCTCCACTAATGAAACTGGTGTGGGTCGAAAGAACTGACAAAACTGAGTATATTTTGTTAAGACACAGAAAAATTCGTCCCGGTGGTCATCAGAAAAAAAAAAATTTTTGGGTGATTTTTTTCCTCCACTAATGAAACTGGTGTAGGTCGAAAGTACTGACAAAACTGAGTATATTTTGTTAAGGCACTGAAAAATTCGTCCCTGGGGTTTCAAAATATTTTAAAGTGAAATTCAAAAATGTATGGGCGGTGTACCTAATAGAAGACCTCCAGCACTGAGACTACTATTGTTTTGATGCTATCCTAATAGGATAGCTCTGTATCAAAGCTCATCAAAATCTGACCCGGGAGTTTTAAAATATTTTGAAGTGAAATTCAAAATGTATGGGCGGTGTTCTTAATATAGAACCTCCAGCACTGAGACTACTATTATTTTGATGCTTACCCAATAGGATAGCTCTGTACCAAAGCTCATCAAAATCTGACCCGGGAGTTTCAAAATATTTTGAAGTGAAATTCAAAAATGTATGGGCGGTGTTCTTAATATAGAACCTCCATCACTGAGACTACTATTGTTTTGATGCTTACCCAATAGGATAACTCTGTACCAAAGCTCATCAAAATCTGACCCGGGAGTTTCAAAATATTTTAATGTGAAATTCAAGAATGTATGGGCGGTGTTCTTAATATAAAACCTCCAGCACTGAGACTACAATTGTTTTGATGCTTACCCAATAGGATAGCTCTGTACCAAAGCTCATCGAAATCTGACCCGGGAGTTTCAAAATATTTTGAAGTGAAATTCAAAAATGTATGGGCGGTGTTCTTAATATAGAACCTCCAGCACTGAGACTACTATTGTTTTGATGCTAACCCAATAGGATAACTCTGTACCAAAGCTCATCAAAATCTGACCCGGGAGTTTCAAAATATTTTAATGTAAAAATAATAATGAAATAAATTGTCAGCGCATCATGAGTTGTCAGTGGGGGACGAGTTGTCAGTGCAGGGATGAGTTGTTAGTGCGGGGATAAGTTGTCAGTGCGGGCTGAGAGGACAACTCATCCCACACTGACAACTCATTCCCCACTGACAACTCATGATGCGCTGACAATTTATTTCATTATTATTTTTACATTAAAATATTTTGAAACTCCCGGGTCAGATTTTGATGAGCTTTGGTACAGAGTTATCCTATTGGGTTAGCATCAAAACAATAGTAGTCTCGGTGATGGAGGTCGTATTATAAGTTACACCCACGTTACACCGCCCATACATTTTTGAATTTCACATTAAAATATTTTGAAACTCCCGGGTCAGATTTTGATGAGCTTTGGTACAGAGCTATCCTATTGGGTAAGCATCAAAACAAAAGTAGTCTCAGTGATGGAGGTCGTATATAAGTTACACCGCCCATACATTTTTGAATTTCACATTAAAATATTTTGAAACTACCGGGTCAGATTTTGATGAGCTTTGGTACAGAATTATCCTATTGGGTTAGCATTAGCATCAAAACAATAGTAGTCTCAGTGCTGGAGGTTTTATATTAAGAACACCGCCCATACATTTTTAATTTCACATTAAAATATTTTGAAACTCCCGGGTCAGATTGAGATGAGTTTTGGTACAGAGTTATCCTCTTGGGTTAGCATCAAAACAATAGTAGTCTCAGTGATGGAGGTCGTATATTAGTTACACCGCCCATCCATTTTTGAATTTCACATTAAAATATTTTGAAACTCCCGGGTCAGATTTTGATGAGCTTTGGTACAGAGTTATCCTATTGGGTTAGCATCAAAACAATAGTAGTCTCAGTGCTGGAGGTTTTATATTAAGAACACCGCCCATACATTTTTAATTTCACATTAAAATATTTTGAAACTCCCGGGTCAGATTTTGATGAGCTTTGGCACAGAGTTATCCTCTTGGGTTAGCATCAAAACAATAGTATACTCAGTGCTAAGGGTTTTATATTAAGAACACCGCCCATATATTTTTGAATTTCACTTCAAAATATTTTGAAACTCCCGGGTCAGATTTTGATGAGCTTTGGTACAGAGCTATCCTATTAGGTAAGCATCAAAACAATAGTAGTCTCAGTGATGAAGGTCATATATTAGTTACACCGCCCATACATTATTGAATTTCACATTAAAATATTTTGAAACTCCCGGGTCAGATTTTGATGAGCTTTGGTACAGAGTTATCCTATTGGGTTAGCATCAAAACAATAGTAGTCTCAGTGCTGGAGGTCTTATATTAGGTACACCACCCATACATTTTTGAATTTCACTTTAAAATATTTTGAAACCCCCGGGACGAATTTTTCAGTGCCTTAACAAAATATACTCAGTTTTGTCAGTACTTTCAACCTACACCAGTTTCATTAGTGGAGGAAAAAAATCACCCAAAAATATTTTTTTTTCTGATGACCACCGGGACGAATTTTTCTGTGTCTTAACTAAATATACTCAGTTTTGTCAGTTCTTTCGACCCACACCAGTTTCATTAGTGGAGGTCAAAAACCACTCTAACTTGACCTTCCGTTGCTAGCAATTTGTATGAAATGAGAGTTCTCTCAATATCTCAGGATCCACTGGAGATTTTTTTTTACCGTCATAATAAAAAATGCTCATTTTAATCATGTGTTTTAGGACCAGCTAGTGAAATGACAATTGGAGCTGGGTGCAATACGCCCATCATCCTTTGGCGAGTTTGGCGAGTTCGGCAGATTTTGCGAGTTTGGTGGGTTTGGCGTTTTTGGCAAAATTGGTGATTTTGGCAGATTTGGAAAGTTTGGCGGGTTTGGCGAAATTGGCGAGTTCGGCAGATTTGGCGAGATTGGCATTTGCGAGTTTGGCAGATTCGGCGAGTTTGGCAAGTTTGGCGAGTTCGGCAGATTTGGCGAGTTTGGTAAGTTTGGTAGATTTGGCGAGTTTGGCGAGTTTGCTGAGATTGGCGAGTATGCTGAGTTTGGCGGATTTAGCGAGTTTAGCAAAATTGGCGAGTTTGGCATTTGCGAGTTTGGCTGATTGGGCGAGTTCGGCAAATGTGGCGAGTTTGGCAAATTTGGCGAGATTGGCAGGTTAGGCGAGTTTGGCAGATTTGGTGAGTTTGGCGGTTTCACGGGTTTGGCGAGTTTTTCGAATTTGGCAGATTTAGCGAATTCGGTAGATGTGGCGAGTTCGGCAAATTTGGCTAGTTTGGCAGATTTGGTGGGTTTGGCGAGTTTGGCAGATTTTGCGAGTTAAATAAATTTGGCGAGTTTGCTGAGTTTGGCGAGTTTGGCAGATTTACCCCCCTTGACCCCCATTGACCCCCGTTGGTCCCCTATGATCCCGTAGATCCCTTGACTCCCCTGCACCCCAATTTTGCCAAACTCGCCAAACTCAGCAAAAATTTGCCAATCTCAGCAAACTCGCTAAATCTGCCAAACCCGCCAAACTCGTCAAATCTGCCAAACTAGTAAAACCCGCCAAACTCGCCAGATCTGCTAAACTCGCCAAATCTGCCCAACGCCAAACTTGCCAAACCCAGCATACTCGCCAAATCTGCCAAACGCCAAACTTGTCAAACCCAGCATACTCGCCAACTCCGCAAACTCGCCAAATCTGCCAAACTCTTTAAAACCCGCCAAACTCGCCACATCTGCTAAACTCGCCAAATCTGCCAAACGCCAAACTTGCCAAACCCACCAAACTCAGCAAACTCGCCAAATCGACCAAACTCGCCAAATCTGCCAAATTTTCCAAATCTGCCGAACTCGTCAAACCCGTCAAACTCGCCACATTAGCCAAACTTACCAAATCTGCCAAACTCGCCAAACTCGCTCGCTACATCTGCCAAACTCGCAAAATCTGCCAAACTCGCCAATTTAGCCAACTCTGCAAATCTCGTCACATCTGCCAAACTCGCAAAATCCCACTAAACTCGCCAAACTTGCCAAATCTGCCAATCTCGTCAAATCTGCCGATCTCGCCAAACTCGTCAAACCCGCCAAACTCGCCACATTTGCCGAACTCGCCAAATCTGCCAAACTCGCCAATTTTGCCAAACTCGGCATACTCGCCAATCTCAGCAAACTTGCCAAACTCGCCAAATCTGCCAAACTTGCCAAATCTGCCTATCTCGCCAAACTCGTCAAACCCGCCAAACTCGCCACATTTGCCAAACTCGCCAAATCTGCCAAACTCGCCAATTTTTCCAAACTCGGCATACTCGCCAATCTCGTCAAACTCGCCAAACTACACGACAGCAGAAATAAAAATAACAGTGTTATGTTAAGATAGTTAAATAAAAGTAACATACATACATACATAAAATCACGCCTTTTTAAGGTCATTCCGCCACGTCTGACAAGTTTTGAGGGTTATTACACAGGTGATCATGTATATTGCTATAGTGACGGGTTGTCAGCCCATCGCCTAAATTGCAATACACTGAAACCCTCGATTCCCTTAGCTGACTTTTACAGCATGCACGGGACGAGATGCAGCTGGCACATTCTATGTTTTTCTATCACTCCCAGTCCAGCATGGAAGTAGATATTAAATAAAAGTAAAAACAAAAAAATACCGGTTGCACTCCGGGAGTGCCGGTAGAAGTGAAAACTTGAACATTAACGAACGATAGACTCGATCGAAACATTACCTGAATAATAAAACAGTAAAATTCTGAATTCAATGCTGGTTTGATTCCCAAAGTGAATCACCGATATCTGTCTCGAGTTTTCTAGTCGATTTTGAGTTCGAGTCGATTTTAACTCGAATATTTATTTAAATCTATTTTGAAAATCGATTTTGTTTTGAATCGATTTTGAAAATCGATTTTATTCGAACCGATTTTAGTCCTAATCGATTTCAAAAATCGATTTAATTTACGATCGACATCGATTTTAAAAATCGATTCTTATTCAAATCGATATTGTATAGGCCTACGCCCCGGAGCACCCGCAGTTCCAAAAAAAATAATTGGTTTCAATTATAGGGCTCCGCCCCGGAGCACCCCCAGTTCCAAAAAACATCGTCTTACAACTAAAGGCCTCCGCCCCGGAGCACCCCCAGTTCCAAAAAACATCGTCTTTCAATTATAGGCCTCCGCTCCCATAGGGCTCCGCTTCGTAGCACCCCCAGTTCCAATAAAGCAATGATGTCATTCAATTATAGGCTTCCGCCCTCATATGGCTCCGCCTCAGTAGGGCTCTGCCCCGGAGCACCCCCACCAGCCAGCTCTGCCAAACTCGAAATGGAGGCTGAATCATTGCTCAAGGATTCCGTGCTTCGGAGGGCACGTTAACCCGTCGGTCCCGATCGCTGTCTTTGATAGTGGTCAAACAAACAATACAAAACCAAAACAATACCAGAGGCTTATAGAAAACTAAAAAAAACTCTGACACCATGGTTCATCAGGTCGATCGACTCGAAACCCGTTCGACAGAAGAAGACTATCGATCAGCATAGCAAGCACTAGTCGCGCCCGGTGAGCGACGGCGGCGCGGCGCGAGGCTCGGCGCGGGGCTCGGCGCGGGGCGCGGCGGCGGTTCTTCAGGATTTCGGTACCGAAATCATCGAAATATAAGGGTTAAATAACGGTAGAGAAAACGATACCGCAAAACATGATAAGGGTTTTATAATGATACCGTTATATTCAATACCGTTATAATGGTATGACAAAACGATATTGAAATTACAAATTAGGGTTAATAGTATAGAGGTAGCCTTACCGTTTAAAAATAAAGCGGTACCGCAAAACGTCAAGGAGTACAATATGGGTTAAATGAAATAAGGGTTTTGAGACGGGTGAAATTAAAGGGGTTAAACAAACCGCTACCGCTATTTCATAACCTATATTTAACCTTTATCTCTACCGAAAACAGTCCCTGCCTACTGAATCTGGAGGCACAAAAGTGTGACCGCTAAGTTAAGCAAAATAACACGGCTAAACGTTGTAATTTTCGTCACAGTTGGACGAGATGGACGAGCTACTATCGCTCCGGGATGTTCGCACGCCTGTACGTCTGCGTTTTGGCCGCCGGTCAGAAGAACACGCCGTGCCACATGTCTTCCCACAGGAGGTAAATACCGTGTGTAAGGGCTTCCCGAAAACTGATAGGGGTTGCTCAGTCAACGAAACTGAAAACTTTTACAAAGAAATTTCGTCAGGAAATGAAAATATACTTCCCAATACAAAATGATCAACTCGATCAGACAATAAAATTTGTAGGTCGGGAGGCTAAGTTGACACCGCGAGGCAAAAAGCTAGAACATTTTAATCTAGTTACTTAAACGTGGACAAATATCCTTGTAAAAATTTGTCAGACGTGGCGAAATAGATCGCTTCAAAATGTGAGTTAGTCACTTATACGGTATTCGTAACACTCTGTACGTATACATATATGGATGGGATAACAAGTTTTGCCCACCGGATATCGAGTTCGGAGTAGAATTTGGTAAAGAGGAAGTGAAGCCTAAAACACACTGTCATCAACTTTAGAGGAACAATTTAACATATCATATTACCCAATATTAGTTTAATAGATTAACAAACAGAGTTGTTAACTAGTAATAATTTACATTATGCGTTATAATACTAACTAAAATATAGGGGACTTTTTGAAAGATGACAATAATTATAACAAACAACTTTCCCTGAGGTAAATAAGTTGATAATGTGAAAGAAATTTATTGTTGGCCACTCTAACTGAACGAACCAATATTTTTTATTTATGCTTTGATCCATTGTTTCTTGAGCAAGTTCTATGTAAAATCAAGAGAATGTCACGTCTCTATCTAAATTTTAAGGTCACAATGTTAATTCCTAATTACAATGCGAGATGCGTCTTACTAAAAACATAAGCTTCTATTTTATAAGAGGCAGCATCCGCGACTGCCCCTCTTAGCTAGTCAAACAATACTGCAGCCCTAGGACCGTGTTGAGAGCCCCTCGGGACGGATTAAGTGCTCCGAGAGCATTATGCTCCCAAAGCGTTGACTTTTAAAAAAGGTTCATCAAGGCAGTAACAGTAATGTCGAATCTAGCTTAGAAGTATACAGTACCACCCACCACGCTTATAATGAACGTGGGCGCTGCATGTTGGGGAAACTGGCAGCCAAAGACCTATCACCTAGTATATAACCAAGGAATAAGATACATAAGGCCGCTCAAGACAAATTAAGTTTTCTTAGATATTTTTACTAACCAATTATACGAAATTATATGATAGTCCATAAATTATTTTCCTATCCCTGTTTTAAAGTTGACAAGGAAAATAGAAAGAATACTCACTTTTTAATGAAATGAAAACTCATCAAATTCCAGTTGGACGAGTTACTCGGAGTATTTTTACTCGATCACATTTAAATCAGTGAACTCCCAGCATTATGAAAATTGATCATGACAATTTAATTAACACAATTTTGATGTCTAAAATCCAATTATCACTGGAGTTCGCGACCAAATTAAATTTACCTAATTACATACAATTGACATGTGAAATGACGGTACAATTTAAGTTCTTATTTTCAACGTTGCAATTTATAAAAATATCGTAGAGTCATACGAGCCCACCTACACTTTCATCTCAATCAAGAGAGTGAAATCGTAGCAGGTGGGATTTATTTTGTATGAATTCGTTTCTTCGCTCTTTGTTATGGCCTATGTCT
>JARACY010001868.1:0-50596 GCA_029255725.1 Scrobipalpa atriplicella
CGGCCTCTAAAGTAATCTACTATTAATACGCGTGATTACTGGGGCCAGTTAAAAAACATTAATGTCTAAGATATTGACGTTAATCACAAAAAAATATGCAGCCGATGTTATTGATTTGAGTAGTTAATGTTTCAGATTTCCTTACTCCTTGTGGGGGAGGGGGGTTTGGGGGGACTATCATCATCACCATAATAAATAAATAGTTTCTATGTTTGAATAAATTTTATGTGAATATTTGTTGACTTGCAGTGTATTGTAATGTAATGTTCTTTAACTTCAGTAATTTTTTATTGGCTCTTTTCTTATTTTCTATTTTATGTAGAATGTATGATATGATGTATGATAATTAAAATAATAATATGCTTATCGTGCGATTTGTTACTGTACTAGAATATGACGAAGGTTTTTTGAAATTTGAATATATATGCTCTGCGATCTTTTGTTGTTCTGTGTGATTGGTGAGAAATTAGAATATTATTTAACACTGCAATCTTTTGTTGTTTTGTTTGATTGGTGAGAAATGATATCGATAAGAAATGAGTATATATGCCAGCACTGCGATCTTTCGTTGCTTAATGTGATTGGTTAGAAATGAGAATATAAGCTAGCACTGCGATTTTTTGTTTTTCAGTGTGATTGATGAGAAATTTTAGTTAGTGAGAATATATGCTAGCACTGCGATTTTTTGTGGTTTAATGTGATTGGTGAAAAATAATAATCTTATCTAGCACTGCGATCTCTTCTTGTTTAGTGTGATTGGTGGGAAATGAGAATATAATTATAATATAATCATATTATTTGGCACTGACTTTGGCACAAGGCCCGGATGGTGCAGTGGATAGGGCCGCGGCCTTCTGTGCAGGAGGTCGTGGTTCGAATCCCACCACGTACCAATGTGTTTTTCGGTTTTCGAATTTCATATGTACGTTTATTCGGCGCTTTTACGGTGAAGGAAAACATCGTGAGGAAACCTGCACACACCTACGAAGAAATTCAAAGGTGTGTGTAACCTAATCTAGGATTGGGTCTGGTTTCCCTTCTGGGTTGTGGAGGTCAGATGGCAGTCGCTCTGTGTAAAAACCAGTACCCTCGTTCAATCCCCTAGATTAGGTAGCCGACCCCGAGAGATACGGGAAAAAGGCTAGGAAGATGATGATGATGATTTGGCACTGCGATCTTTTGTTGTTTAGTGTGATTGGTGAGAAATGAAATATTATCTAGCACTGAGATCTTTTGATGTTTATCTTCTTGATTTTTTATGTGATTGGTGAGAAATAAGATAGGTGAGAAATGAGAGTATATATGCTAGCACTGCGATCTTTTATTATTTCCCTTCTTAATCTTTTGTATGATTGGTGAGAAATGAGAGTATATGCCAGCATTGCGATCTTTGTTATTTATCTTCTTGATCTTTTGTGTGATTGGTGATAAATAATATTGATGAGGAATGAGAATGTTATCAGTCTAGCACTGAGATCTTTCTTTTGTTGTTTAGTGTGACTTGTTAAAAATGAAAATTGTTATGTGATTACTATAAAGACTTGTAAGAAACATGTGAATTTACAAATAATCACGCTACGATTGTCAGTTATATCTTGCAGTGACAAATGTCCCGCGGTCATTAGCTGTTTAGTAGGATTTGTGAGAGCTCTGCCTGCGATATTTAATTGTTTAGGTTAGTGTTGGTTTAGTGCGACGTGGAATTTTTTGATTTAAGGGAGTAAAGAGAGACAACTTTTATTTACGGATTTGTGTGAAGGAAGAATATACGTATACCTGGCTGCTGAGCGACCTTTTGTGTGAAGGAAGAATATACGTATACCTGACTACTGAGCGACCTTTTGTGTGAAGGAAGAATATACGTATACCTGACTGCTGAGCGACCTTTTGTGTGAAGGAAGAATATACGTGTACCTGGCTGCTGAGCGACCTTTTGTGTGAAGGAAGAATATACGTATACCTGACTGCTGAGCGACCTTTTGTGTGAAGGAAGAATATACGTATACCTGGCAGCTGAGCGACCATTTGTGTGAAGGAAGAATATACGTATACCTGGCTGCTGAGCGACCTTTTGTGTGAAGGAAGAATATATGTATACCTGGCTGCTGAGCGACCTTTTGTGTGAAGGAAGAATATACGTATACCTGGCTGCTGAGCGACCTTTTGTGTGAAGGAAGAATATATGTATACCTGGCTGCTGAGCGACCTTTTGTGTGAAGGAAGAATATACGTATACCTGGCTGCTGAGCGACCTTTTGTGTGAAGGAAGAATATTCGTATACCTGGCTGCTGAGCGACCTTTTGTGTGAAGGAAGAATATATGTATACCTGGCTGCTGAGCGACCTTTTGTGTGAAGGAAGAATATACGTATACCTGGCTGCTGAGCGACCTTTTGTGTGAAGGAAGAATATACGTATACCTGGCTGCTGAGCGACCTTTTGTGTGAAGGAAGAATATACGTATACCTGACTGCTGAGCGACCTTTTGTGTGAAGGAAGAATATACGTATACCTGGCAGCTGAGCGACCATTTGTGTGAAGGAAGAATATACGTATACCTGGCTGCTGAGCGACCTTTTGTGTGAAGGAAGAATATACGTATACCTGGCTGCTGAGCGACCTTTTGTGTGAAGGAAGAATATACGTATACCTGGCTGCTGAGCGACCTTTTGTGTGAAGGAAGAATATACGTATACCTGGCTGCTGAGCGACCTTTTGTGTGAAGGAAGAATATACGTATACCTGGCTGCTGAGCGACCTTTTGTGTGAAGGAAGAATATACGTATACCTGGCAGCTGAGCGACCTTTTGTGTGAAGGAAGAATATACGTATACCTGGCTGCTGAGCGACCTTTTGTGTGAAGGAAGAATATACGTATACCTGGCTGCTGAGCGACCTTTTGTGTGAAGGAAGAATATACGTATACCTGGCTGCTGAGCGACCTTTTGTGTGAAGGAAGAATATACGTATACCTGGCTGCTGAGCGACCTTTTGTGTGAAGGAAGAATATACGTATACCTGGCTGCTGAGCGACCTTTTGTGTGAAGGAAGAATATACGTATACCTGGCTGCTGAGCGACCTTTTGTGTGAAGGAAGAATATAGCGGCCTTTTGTTTTTTAATTGCTGTCTGTCTTTTCTTTAATAAGTACCATTTTTCAATTATTATTAAGTAGATGGCGTTTCTAAACAATTTGTCTGCCCCATGGTCTGCCCCTTTAACCAAGCTTTAACCTAATAGTACTATGTGCTGATTTTCCACAAAGAACATAATTCAAATTCGAAATTTATAAAACTATTATGTTATGACTTGGAAAAAGTAGTTTGTTATCCCTTAAAACCAGCACCTAGTTTTGATAACTAATAATAATTTTGGTCAGTAATAAAAATGCCCTGTGGATGATACAAAAACATAGAATTTGGTGTGAATGGGCATGTTGTAAAACCAAAGGGGTTCGAGGGTTTCAGTATATTGAAATTTTAGCGATAGGCTGACAACCTATCTATCACTACAGTAATGTTCAGATCTATTATATCAGAAATAACTCTCACAACCTGTCATACCCAGCGGAAGGGCCTTTATAATTCGTTGACGGTTGACGCTTTTTTTTGCCGATAGTGATGAAGGCGTGATTTTATTAATGTATGTAAAAGAAAAGAGAGGCCTTTACCCAGCAGCGGGACCATTCAGGCTAGTGTAATAATAATAATAAAATGTAATGATAAACACGTTATGTGCTTCTACCAGCTATACATACAAGAGAGCGCAGTGTACGCGGCGAAGACGGAGACGG
This sequence comes from Scrobipalpa atriplicella, assembly GCA_029255725.1. Taxonomy (NCBI): domain Eukaryota; kingdom Metazoa; phylum Arthropoda; class Insecta; order Lepidoptera; family Gelechiidae; genus Scrobipalpa; species Scrobipalpa atriplicella. The sequence goes on from JARACY010001868.1 coordinate 3,794, forward strand.
CGTTGTCGGCGAAGCCGGTGCCGTGGAAGCTGATGGACAGCCGGCCGCTGCTCAACGGCGCGACGGCACTGCAACACGCGCACGCGCACGCGCTCGACGACAACGCGCTCTCGCTCGTCACGCTCTACGGGAATACGCAGCAACAAGGTCGGCTCTTCTTAATACAATACAACACGAAATACTTTATTGCAGAAAGAAACACAAATACGTTCAACAAAAGAGTAAGGAACAGAACAGTACAATATTAGGCAGCATTATTGCTTAAGCTGAGTACCTACACTATCAAAATCTGACGTGCTTGCGCATTGCAAAATTATATATATTTTTTTACAACTTTGAAGTCATGTAAAAGCTATCCTCACCGCTAAAAGGAAAAAATTACATAACCTTTTAATTCTTTAAATGGTCTAATCTTCAAAACCCTACTGGGTTTCCCGACGGTCTCCACAGCGCTCGAGCAACCACAAATTTAGCGTCGCGGCGGGCCGGACTATAACACTGCAAGTGTCGGTTTCCAAAACATATAGAAACATACTTTATACAGGGTGTAACAGAAAGGGTATATGCATCGAGAAATGTGTGAATCTACCCATGAAACTAAACAACTTTCCCTAAGAAACATAGGTCGAAAAACGAAAAAAAAAATTGTGACCTTTCATACAAAATGCATCAGCTGATAGCGTATTTAGTATGTGAAGTCAATTTTTTTTTTCGTATTTCGACCTATGTTCCTTAGGGAAAGATGATCAGTATCATGGGTAGATTCACACATTTCTCGATGCATATACCCTTTCTGTTACACGTTGTATATTTGAACGCAGGCAACCACGGTTTCTTCTTGTACCTGCAAGAGACGTGCGATCAGGCGGTGCAGGTGGCGGACGAGGCGGTGCTGGAGGCGGACGCGGCGCCGAACAGCAGCGACGAGACCGAGCACCACCACGTGCACGTGCACGTGTACTCGCTGTGGTTCTGGTGGAAGGAGGTGCTGCTCATCGCCATCAGCTCCGCGCTGCTCATGAACCTCATGATATGGCCCAGGTGAGTAGCCTGCTAGTCTACCATGGACAAAAAAAATGATGATTAAACATCCTTACTTTCTCCAAGGCACATATGTAGCCAGTACTTATTGTATTTGTTTGGCTGTTATATGTCGTTACCTCCCTCCCCCCCGATTTTGGCTGAACGAGTTTGCTTACATTTTCTATGCGTTTCGCGTCCAGAGGTTGTTACGTCCAAGTGGAAAGTAGATGAGTTTCATGATTGCTGAGACCTCTTGTTATTTTAACCAAACGGCTAGACCTCCTAAACTAATCGCTGTATATTTTTTTTGACAATAGGTTCTTTGCACCAAAGATCCGTCCGTCGACGCCGCTACCCATAAACCAGGAGTACATAGTGGTGGAACGGCACTACGAGCGCGCGCCGCCGGCTAAAGTAGAATACTCCGGCCGCTACGAGAACGACTTCACGCCGCTGCGCTGTCTCGGTAAAGGCGGCTTCGGCGTCGTCTTCGAAGCCAAAAACAACATTGACCACTGCTCTTATGCCGTGAAGAGAATCACTCTACCTAATAGGTAAGTCGGTCGTGTGTTGGTAGCGGAAATTATTCTTATGAACTAATTTAAAAACGAGGTAAAAATATGAGCTGTAAGGGACAGCTTTTCCCGTGGAAATGACATACTTTCCCGTGGTAAAAGTCAGTTAAAAACCTTCCTCATGATTTATAAAAAAAAAACCTCATCAAAATCCGTAGGCTAGTTTTAAAGATCTAAGCTAAGCATACATACATACAGACAGAGGGAAGCGACTTTGTTTTATACTATGTAAGGATGCTTTGTCTTCGATTCTTGTTAACGCATTTAATAACTGTATTGTATTGAGACCCCGTATAGCCTGCCTAGTTAGCAGTGTATCTGGTTCGAGGGGTAAAGGGTTCGAGTCCCGGCCGGGGTAGATGTTTGAATGAAGAATTTAAAGTGTGTTCCTGGGTCTGGGTGTTCTTTGTGGTTGTGTCTGTGCATGTCCATGGCACCCCGATACAGGAATCCTATAGAATTTTTCAGATGACATGAGTCTCCTGACCGAAGGTAGGAAATATAAAAACATCACAGGTGTGAAAGAGATTCTTTTAAAACTGTCAAAAAATGTATGCGTTTCACATATGTCAGGATTCTCATGCTATGTGTATACAGGGTGTAACAGAAAGGGTATATGCATCGAGAAATGTGTGAATCTACCCATGAAACTGAACAACTTTCCTAAGAAACATAGGTCGACAAACAGAAAAAAATCGTGACCTTTCATACTAAATGCATCAGCTGATAGCGTATTTAACACACGTTGTATAGTGGGGGCTTTTTATTGTAGGAAGTCGAAGCGCGACAGGGTGCTCCGCGAGGTGCGCGTGCTAGCCAAGCTGGAGCACGAACACATCGTGCGGTACTTCAACGCGTGGGTGGAGGAGCCGCCGCCGCGCTGGCAGGAGCAGCGCGACATCGCCTACGCCAGGTCACTATTATAATACTTTTAGTTAACTACCAGTTGTATGTTATATTCAGAGGCACAGAATATATAGAGGTCAAAATTAGGTAGAGTTATTTATATACTTGCATCGAAATGTTGATATTAATATGGATCTTTCCGGGATTTCTAATGGACAATCCAGTGGCCAACAATATTACAAATAAATAATAATAATAACAAGCGATGTTATGTGAACTACAAGTATGGCAACATCTCGCGTGTACTCATTGGAATTTTGCAACTTCGGTCATCCGATGTCGTTGGTGTAAATTTGGCAACGTCGCGCGTGCAGTGGTTTACATTGTGTAAAGTATATACCTTTTTATTCAATAAATCACGGGAGTTTTCTGCTCTTTAAAATTAATCTCGGAATTTGAGGCATATCCACTTTATCCTTTCGATCTAAATAACTCTACCTAATTCCGACCTCTGGTTATACGGGGTGTAAGAGACAGCGTCCCGCAAACAGATAGAGGTTGCTCAGTCAACTATACTACGTTATTATAATTTACGATATTTTTTGTAAATAAGTTCAGATACGGATAATATTTGCTATGCATGTTGTGTTCTGTATTGGACATATTTCTTTAGTATTTTAATTGTTCTAGTTAGAGGGCAAAACTTAAGTATATTGGTCCAGGCAACCAGCACTTTAAACAATTCTGCTCTAAACCGAACTCTTCTATTGGTCATGCTATTACTTCATGCTACCAGTAGTATAAGTTGAAATACCTATACAAACTAGAATATAGTATGGAAGGTACTCCAAAATTTTGCCCAGTGTAACATGGAATAAATAAAATATCGAAATCTCTGACTTTAATTTCGTAAAAACAACAGAGTTAAAAAAATAACATCCCAAATACTCCCAAAAACTACGAAATGAAATATTAAAAAAAACGCATGAAATCAATTTTATTTTTTCCGTTGTAAGTTGTCTCGACTTTAAGCCCTTTTTTTAATTTTCGTTTAGTGGTCTCAACTTGGAATCAATGTGTTTTTCCAGATGCAACTTATATTTATATGATTGTATCTGTTCACTTATGTATGCTTATGTTGTGATTTTCTCTATAGTCACAACTTGTGTCGTGTTGTATATTTTTTGTATTTCTTAACAATAAATATGTATTGTGTAGAAACCTGGCGGGCGCTTCTGTTCTGCTATCAGACGAGTACACGAACACGGCGGGCGTGAGGTCCCCCGCGGGGCAGGCAGCGGGTCACGGGCGCGGAGATAGCGTGCTGCTCAACATGCACAAACACATCGACCACTGCGTCGACGCACTCCACTTCGAGGGGAGCCTAGCCGAACAGTCCAAGAGGCACAGGTAACTATCCGAACAATCCAAGAGACACAGGTAACTATCCGAACAATCCAAGAGACACAGGTAACTATCCGAAAAATCCAAGAGACACAGGTAACCATCCGAACAATCCTAGAGACACAGGTAACCATCCGAACAATCCTAGAGACACAGGTAACTATCCGAACAATCCAAGAGACACAGGTAACTATCCGAACAATCCAAGAGACACAGGTAACTATCCGAACAATTCAAGAGAGACAGGTAACTATCCGAACAATCCAAGAGAGACAGGTAACTATCATGCAAGCAACAAAGCAATGAGCATTTATAAGTAATAATCTAAATGTATGATACTTAATTATAATGAACACCTGTATTTTACTACATTTATTGCGAAAAAATAGAGATGTAAGAGTTTCCAGCTTACCGCAAACTGATGGGAGGTTGTTCAATCAACGAAACTGAATCCTTTACGAAGAAATTATTTCAGGGATCTAAAAAATATCTGAATGACTATTTTGTTAAGACAATTTGTATGGGGAAACTATTTTTTATTTGTCTGAGAGAATTTCTTTGTGTAAATTGTCTCGTTTCGGTGATTGAGCCAGCAAGTGGGAAGCTTTTCCTTACAGCTCGTATAAACAAACTCCCAGCTTTTATCTTTTTAATGAGGGCTCATGAACGGCGAAAGAGTACTTTATAGAAAATTTTATTTTTGAAAAGTGAAATAATAAGGGGCATCGTCGCAAAATGATCCGTTCTTGGGCCTTATGAGTTTAAAGAAGCGAGTGATACAGAGCTGCGAATCGTATACTGCGGCGGCATCTTGAAACGGTGTGCCATGTTTCCAGATCGCTGAGCTGCAACGACTCGTTCAGTGTGATCTGCGACGACAACTCGGGCTCCAAGCGCGGGGGCTCCGACACGTCGCGCGCCACCGCCCGCCGCGCGCGCAGCCCGCCCCACACGCTGTCCGGGCACACCGCCGAGCACGACCGCTCCGAATCTATAGGTAAAATATGCAAACTCGTTCAACCAAAATCGGGGGGGGAGGGAGGTAACGACACATAACAGCCGAACAAATACAATAAGTACTGGCTACTTAACATATCTGCTTATATTTTAACCCTTCTAAAAAAATTAGAGTGAGATTGAGAGAGTTATAGTTATAGTTAGAGTGAGAGAGTACAGTAGTATGAAACAGAATGAATGGGCAATGCGATTGGTGGAGGCCTCGAGATATAATCCGACTCATTAGAGAATGTCAATATTTTGGTTGGCATGCATTTTAAACTGTGGACTTTGTTACAGGAACGTATAATACAGTCCTGTCATAACGCATTTTATTAATTTTACGGGGAAATAACAAGAAAAATGAACCAAAATATAATTTAATGATGAAAAGAAATATTGTTGGTTCGATAACTACAAGTTTTGCAAAACAAAACAGCACATTTTACCATTTTTAAAGGTATGTTTCCTCTCCTGAATTTGAAGTCACTCTGACGTTGTAGTTTGTTTACTTTGGCAAAATTTCAACGTGTCGGTTTAGAGGGGTAAGGAGTAAAACGTCATATCACACAATTTATCAAATCTATCTGTCAAATCGAAAATGAGTTATTTACATGTATTTGAGGTAGAGATTGGCCGACCATGGTATTTGCCGAAAAGCCGACTAACCGACGTTTTGAAACTGCCGATCATTCTAATACTCGTATTTCGGAGGTATTCGCGTTACTTCGTCGCTCTATGGCTACTACTAATGGCTCTATGATACCTTTAATTTTTTTTAAAGGCTTAGATTAGTAGTGCCATATTTTTTTTCATTTGTAATGTACTAGTCCTAGTACTACGGTTAATAATGATTACTCTTTTGAAATTGTAACAATTATATTATATAAAAGGAGATATATTGTTATTGGTTTTATATTAATTTATCCTGCACCGATTAATCGGCATATTTTGCCGAATATTCGCAGACTAGGATAGGTGCCGGATAGTCGGCTTTCCCGACTAGTCGGTGACTAGAGTTAACAAAGTTACACAGTTAACAATTGGGTACTTGACTGGGTAGCTTAAAAAATTCAAAACGTTTATACTTAAAACTGATGGCTAAAAATATTGTGGATTTCATTCATCATTTAAAAAAAAATGCACATTTCGATTTTAACAATCGAATTAAAAGTATGTAAGTTATTGATTTGATTAGTCAATATTTACCAAAATGTGACGTCATAATTTACTATTTTCATACAAAAAAGCGTTTTTGACATTTCATAAAAAGTTGCTGATTTGACTAGTTGGAAAGTAGCCAATTCGTGCATGGACCCTTTTTACCCCCGACTTAGGTATCAGCCTTCGCCGATGGCCCGGGTAGATAAAACATCGTAGTAAAACGTGGTATTTATTTCAGTTTTCGAGCCAGCGCCCGAGGAGTCTGCGGATAAAGGGGACGGCTCCGAACCCATCGACAGGAGGTTCGAGCACCTCCACCACACGGAGAATTACAAGACTGATACATCCAAACGGAAGAAGAAGGTATGAATATGTTACGAACAATCCCCGAATTGGGTACTTGACTGGGTAGCTTAAAAAATTCAAAACGTTTATACTTAAAACTGATGGCTAAAAATTTTGTGGATTTCATTCATCATTTAAAAAAAAATGCACATTTCGATTTTAACAATCGAATTAAAAGTATATAAGTTATTGATTTGATTAGTCAATATTTAGATTTACTAAAATGTGACGTCATAATTTACTATTTTCATACATAAAAGCGTTTTTGACATTTCATAAAAAGTTGCTGATTTGACTAGTTGGAAAGTAGCCAATTCGCTCATTGGCCGAAAACAGTTACCCTGTTTGTTTCCGCGGCTTGTATATTGCAAAACGAACAATCTGCGAAATGTCCCTTTATTTCGACCAATGAGCGTTGTAAAACAACCATTCCGCGGACTGGCAAACATCAAACGGCCAATTGCTCAATTTGTCAAAATACCTGGTGTAAGGGACATTAAAATGCCTGGTGTAAGGGACAGCTTAACGCAAACTGATAGGGGTTGCTCAGTTCATGAAACTGAACAACTTTGTCCAAGAAGTGATTATTGAGGTTATTATTTTGATTGGTAAAAGTCTAAAGATATCAGACGCAGAACCGACTATTTATATGCCCATCCGACAGCATGGATCATCTTACTATTCGGACAATCAGGTGACTTATTTGAGGCGAGTAACGTCAGTTTGACAGGTTTATAATCAGTTGTTGTATTTCTGTCTCTATTTTATTTAAATTTTAGATAGTGACAGCACTAAACTTAAATTAGTTCAGTTATCAAATTATTTCATTGGGACTTCGTAACCAATAGCAAATTTTTTTTTTTAGTAACATGTTCTTCGATTGAAGACGTGTAAAGATTGTTTACCTTTATTTAATTTGTTTTGATCGCCAGTCCTGGTTTTTTAAATAAATTTTGTAAGATTCAAAATCACCCCGCTTTTAGTGAACACATTATTTTTATTGAGAATGCAATCAAACAATAAAACTTGGTCAGAAGGGTCACACGCGCCACTGGTCGCTGGACCTGTGCGTTAAGAGCGACGGCACCCCGGCACCGCCCGCGCCCGCGACCAAGATGTACCTCTACATACAGATGCAGCTGTGTTGCCGCGACAACCTGCACGACTGGCTGCTGCAGAACCACACGTGGGAGGCTCGCGGGGGGAAGGTAACACATTGGTGCTAATTCAGGACGCACTCTTAAATTTGACATAAGAACAGGATAGCAAACACGTGACTTTGACATTCCTAATTTGACGTACGGCGCTTTAAATAAGGAATGACCATAGAGCGTGCTCACTAATTTTACGTAATTTAAGCAGTCTTATGTTCATATATATTCATATTCATTTATTATTATTAAGATTACATGGTCATTATTATATTAGTATATGTTCTTAGTTGTAGGTTAGGTACATAGGTTGTATAAATAAGTAGCTATATTAAGTATGCGAAGGTTAGGTAGAATCAAAGAATATAATACAATTTATGCTATAGTAAGCACATTACTCATTTAATTATGAAGCTGTATAATGTAAGTAAGTAATTGTATCTTAGGATCCTAAATGACTAGGAAAATGTACTCTAATATAATATAATTATTTAAATAACAAACGGTAGGTATGTTAACATATAGTCATTAAAATTCGGTTGTGCCTGATTAGCTTTGATTATTTAATTACAGTCAGTAGGTTTTCTGTCCCTTCATAGTCTTTGGATTTTAGCCATTTTGTGTCAATGTCATGTGTTTATTTGCTATCCTGTTCTTATGTCAAATATAAGAAAGTGACAGCGCTAATAAGAATTAGAATTAGTAACTGGACGGCGTGAATCGAGGCCATTGCTGTAGTTTTTAGTTGGCATAGTTTGCGCATAGAAACTTCAATTCAATTGTGTTTAGTTTCTCACACTTCCTCAAGAAATCCACCGGTAAAATTTCTAACAATTTTCTTTCCTCCCCCTAAGCTTGAGTTTCTGTGTATTGTTTACAAAATCCCTAATTAAAAGTGTATGTGGTGAATACACCCACCCATCTTATTTATTTACTCGACTGCAAAAAACAAAAGAGTTATCGGGTAGGTCATCGATTTCCTCACTACTACATTTTGAACTTGCTACTTACATGCAAATAATAAGCTTTTATTTTTACCTTAGATTTTATCCTAATCTAACTAAATGTGCAGGCAGGTTGTATAAATATTATAAGTGTCATGTTTTTAAGTTGTACAACGTAGACCCTTATAAGATGAAGACGTGATTTAACGTTCAGTGGGTAGCATTTAACGGACCAATATATACTGGTTATATCTACCTGGTTATACTGTATAGCCAGTATAAATTGGTCCGTTAAAGTGGTAACTCGACCTGCTGCCCACTGTACATAAATAAATAAAACATTTCTGTGCTCAGGTGAAATCGCTGTTCAGTCAAATAGTGTCAGCGGTGGAGTACGTCCATCAGGCGGGTCTGATCCACCGCGACCTGAAGCCCAGCAACATCTTGTTCGCGCCGGACGGCCGCGTGAAGGTGGGCGACTTTGGGCTCGTCACCACCATGAGGGACGACTCGGACGACGACGCGCCGCCGGAAGTGGCCGCGCCCTTCATGCACACTAACAGAGTGGGTGAGTCAGATATGAGGGTAGTTGCTGCTACTTGCACCGGTCATATCTGTGAAGGTGGGCGACTTCGGGCTCGTCACCACAATGAGAGAGAGAGACTGTATGGATGGCTGTAAAATCATAATTACTGAAGATTTTTGAATGAAACTGTGATAGCTAATTTGCGTACCTTTTCACATTCTTCATTATAAAAAATACGTGCATCTTCCCTATGTTGCAGGTACGGAGCTGTACATGTCGCCGGAGCAGCGTCGCGGGCAGAAGTACGGGTTCAAAGTGGACATATATTCAATGGGGCTGATCTTGTTCGAGCTGTACCACCCGTGCGCGACGGACGCCGAGCGCATCGCCTGTTTAAAGGCGGCCCGCACTGGTGTTTACCCGCCCGCCTTCTGCGAGAAACATCCGCAAGAGGTAAGGGAAAACACTGCTACAGACTTAATAGTTCAAAATGGATCATAAACATAGACCTTAAAAGTTCCAAGATGGGCCACCATTATACTTCAAGATAGATTATAATTTTAATCGTTCAAGATTGGCCACAATAGTTCAAGGTGAACCACGAATGTTCAAGGTGGGCCACAATAGTTCAAGGTGGACCACGATAGCTTAAGATGGTCCACGATAGTTCAAGGTGGACCACGATAGTTTAAGGTGGTTTATGATAGTTCAAGATAGGCCACGATAATTCAAGATGGGCCACAATAGTTCAAGATATACCATAATAGTTCATGATAGACCACAATAGTTCAAGATGGGCCACAATAGTTAAAGGTGGACCACGATAGTTCAAAATGGACCATGATAATTCAAGGTGGACCACAATAGTTCGTGATAGGCCATAATAGTCCAAAATGAACCATAATAGTTCAAGGTGGATCACGATGGGTTATAATAGTTCAAGATAGGCCACGAAGTTCAATATGGGCCACAATAATTCAAGATGGAACACGAAATGGACCATAATAGTTCAAGATGGACCATAGTAGCCTGTGATAATAGCTCAAGCTGGACGGAGCTAATCATTTGCGAGTCAACATTCTACTTGCTTGCAATCGCTCGTAGCAGTTGAAGACCACCCCATTATTTAACTGGGATACCCGAGCATTTTTCCAAGATCACATAATGGATCCCACACTCGCCAGAGGTGTTCGCAACCCCTAAATTCAATGCGACAAGCTCTAGTCATGAGAATAAGAGTAAGAATTCAGAAACACCCAAATATCAAAACACAGTGGAAAATATAACTTTTGAAGCACTCACGATTATTTACACTCATTTTACTTTTTATCCGGGTCTATTCGCGATAAATTTTGGTGGTAAATCATTGGAATTTACCTGGCTCCCGACGTTTCAACAATGTTTCAATTGTCGTGGTCGCGGGTCGACTGAAGATCCAGCGAGATGTCATCAGGGCGATGGGCAGCTATATGTTACACTACCCACATATTGTCTTAATATTTTTTATTGTTCGTTCGTAAACACTAGGCGACCGGCACACAACACTCACGGTATCCGACGATATGTCCGATGATAAATCGCGCACTCTTATCTCGTCTATTACCGGGACAATTTAAATCCGTCCTCCCTATTGAAATTATTGGGGTTCTTTTTTATCTCAATTGCTTCACGCACAACTCCAGGGTAATAATGAGGTTCAACGGAGAGAACCTTTGGAGCATGCATTGCTCAGACTTTATATTATTAGTAGGCACACAGTAGAAAAAGGTGTGGACACAGCTTAGCTGATTTTAAGTCCACCCTACGTCAAGGGAATATGATAATGATGTGATGAGTCACATGTCGCGTGCTATCCTTTATGTTTTCTTTTGGTAATTTTATATTTATTCGTGTGTTAGGTGGAGGTGCTGAACCTAATGCTGAGCGAGGACCCGGAGCACCGCCCGACGGCGCGCGGGCTGCGCTGCCGGGCGCCGCTGTATGAGCTGCGCGCCGATCACGACGCCGCCCTCTCCCACGCCTATTAGTAACCACCAGTATACCCACGTACGGTAACTTCGCAATTTGTAGTAGGATCACTATTTGGCCTAAATCTATCAAAAAAGGGATATTTTATGTGAAATTATGTGAGAATGGAACATTTTGCGACCAAAGCACATTCTGCGAAGTAAAGCCACGTACTATAACAGGGGAAGCAGACAACCTTACCGAGATAATAATTAAATTCTGTTTTTATTAGAAGAATTAAAAGTCGTAATACGCGATTACTACTGGACATCCTAAAGTGCATAAATGTACTACTAGTAAAAATATAGTTTTACATATAGGTGAAGTCCGATGGTGTAGTGGATAGGGCCGCCTCCTATGCAGGAGGTCGTGGTTCGAATCCCACAACATACCAATGTGTTTTTCGGTTTCCGAATTTCATATGTACGTTTATTCGGCGCTTTTACGGTGAAGGAAAACATCGTGAGGAAACCTGCACACACCTACCTAAGAAAAAATTCATAGGTTGTGTGTGAAGTCAATCAATCCGTACTGGGCCCACGTGGTTCACTGAGGCCCGTTCGCCCTGTTCCAGGGTGGGCTCGAGCCCCTCCTCGGTGGGGACGTGTATGAACTGATGATATATATATAGGTAGGTAGACTCGATCTCTAAAAATTCTGTGGCATAAATAAAATGTCGAATTATTTTTATGAAAATTGAAATATAAATTAAAATTTTCATAAAAATAATTTTATTGTTTTCTACATAAAGCCCAGTGTTTAATAAAGTCATTCATACTATATTTTGTTTTAATAAAATTATATGGTTAATTTAATATTGATTGAAAATATCTGAATATTGACTTGGTTCTATCTATTAAATGGACAGAAATTAGTTGATAGATCACCAGATCAGACTCGATAGTGTGGGAATACTTCTTGTGTATAATATTTTCAATTCGTAGCATGGACTAACTACTCTAGAGGACTGACAACCGCCATACTAGAGAGCGTACCTCGATACTCGATTAAAGGTCAAAATGCGAGCAAAACCTAGATGGCGCTGGCATATTGCTCGAAGAATCCGTCGTTAATATAAGTCATGAAATTGAATAAATTCATTAACAACTTGAACCAAATTATCTTTTAAGATTTTCAAAGTAGAAGTACACAATGAGAAATGCTGTTTAAAAGATCTGAATTTCAAATTTTGCTAATGTCAATAGATGGCACTGCTAAGTAGCGGTGTACGCAGTTTGTAAGGCAGGTTGTCAGTCCTCTTTGTTTTAGTCCATGGTTCGTAGTCTGCCAGTCGCAAACGCAGTCGTACTGAACAGAGTTCTTCTCGTAAACATCTTATTATCGTGATCAGAAACTTGTTTAACTTAAATGTGTCCAGCTACACATGTCTGATGGAATGTTCTATTTATGAAACTGAACAACTTTACAAGTTTAAAATATAAACATACATTTAAAGTGAACTATATACCGGGTGTAAGGGACAGCGTCCCGCAAACTGATAGGGGTTGCTCAGTCAACGAAACTGAACAACTATTACCAGGATATTTTTTCAGGAAATGAAAAAAAGAAATCGTTTCGGTACAAATTGTCTGATCGAGGTGGTGCGACCGAAGCTAGCTACTAAATCTAGCTACGTAATGGAACTAAGGGTCAATTCAATTCTTAATTAATGGCTTTTGTGTAGTCACAATTCTGCCAATGTCACGTAAATTATTGATAAATTATATAAGGGAGAGTCTAATATTGAGACACGTGGAGTCAAAGATACCCTTCTCCTTCAAGAGAAAGGTACAGACTCCGGAACTAAGAGTCATTTTGTATGAGTTGTTCAGTTTCGTTGACTGAGTTTGCGGGACGCTGTCCCATACACCCCGTATGATTATGTATTTCGCTGTCATTCGCGACATGGATTTATCACTTGTGTGCCAAGTATTACGCAGGATCACAAGAATGCGTTATTTTTATTTAGGTAATAAGAAACGAAAAAACGTTTAAAGTCTTAAGATGCTAATCATGTAAACTAAAAGTTGAGTAAGTAGGTACTTCATCTCATTTTTATTATACCATGATTTATATGTATATATTTATACAGCGTTTAAATTTTTTTTGACCAAACTTAGGGTAGGTACAACTTTCCCGGTGGAATATATTTTGTATGGAAAGCCCAATCTTTTTTCATATTTCGATCTTATTCCTTGGGGAAAGTTGCTCAGTTTCATAGTTGGGTTCATACCCCAAAGTTGCGTCAGCAAATTACCATGTTAATTTCATTCCATGCCATAGCTTAGGGGGTGTTTCAGTAGGTAACGTTAAAAAAGACTATTAAAAAAAAACAACTCAAAAAATAAAAATGAAACAAAAGTCGGTAGGTATTTATTAAGATTCCCAGAGCTGTAGCTCTCGCGCTATAACCAATCCCGCGCATCGACCAGTGATAGCGACTCGCGCGGGCTCGGTTATTGCGCGAGAGCCCGACGCAGCTCTCGGAATCATAATAAATATAAATACCGAGTTTTGGTTTTTAATTTTTCTGAGTTAGATTTTTTTTATGGGCTTCTTTAACGTTACTGAAACACCCCCTTAGCTATGGCACGCAATTAAATTAACACCCTGTTTATTGCCCAATTCACTTTCTTTTTGAAGTAAGAACAATATTTATTTGCAAGTGACTTTTATAGGTTTTTATTATTAAGCATTTAAGTAGGTAGAACATGTAATTTTACTGAAGCAATATTTATTTCTAAGTTAAACACTGTAGTAACAGTAAGTATCCAAGTAATTTAAGGTTTGTTGGTATTACGGTAAACTTTTACGATATGTACAAACATAGTAAAAAAATAGGGGTTCCTAGATGACTACGGAACCCTAAAAAGGAATTATTTATACCGGGTGTAAGGGATAGCTTCCCGTAAACTGATAGGGGTTGCTCAGTCAACGAAACTGTATTGTAAAATGGTGTTAACAAAATGAACGATTCTAAGGCTCGTATTTATAAAGCGATCTCTAGATTTTGAGCAATATTGAGTGCGGATTTGACAGGTAATTTTGTACTGGAATGACATTTCTGATACAAACTCAAACTCGCTGTCACTCTTGAGAGCTGATTATAAATACGGGCCTAAGACTACGGATTTGAGATTGTGAATCTTAGATCTTAGCTTTAAGCTATTTGTGTATGGCAATAATAATTATTATTATATTGTCAATTTTTGATCAGTATGTACGAAACACGTACGAAATAGTATGTAAATAAATTATATTTACATTACAGCTTGAATTATGTTATTGAAGTGAAACTTCTTTAGGGGCCTTGAGAGTAAAATTCCAATGTCGCGTCACGGGCAAACGGGGACGAGTTTAGATTGACCCGTTTGTCCCTTTACGATGTCAGAAATGTCAAAGAAGTTACACTTCTGACACGGGTGCTCAGCACACACGCTCTTTTTTTTCTATAAGTGTGCCGTATATCTAGCCTAGTAAGAATATAAATATTAGGATCAATTAATAAGACATATTTATACAACTTGTAACAAAAAAGGTACTTATATGCATCGTGAAATGTGTGAATCTACCCATGAAACAGAACAACTTTCCCTAAGGCACATAGGTCAAAATACGAAAAAAAAATAACTTTGTAAATACGCTATCAATATCAACTGATACATTTTGTATGGAAGGTAATTTTTAGGGAAAGTTGTTCGTTTCATGTGGTTCGTTTCAAAGATTCACACCTTTCTCGATGCATATACCCTTTCTGTTACAAATTGTAGATTGGACAGTTATTTTGTTGGGACTGAGACATGGTATGATGTAAACTTATCGCGGCTAGTGCATTTATAATAATAACATTTTAGTTTCGTTTGAGGGCAAAATGTTCAAGTTGCATTCTGCGAATAAACGGTTAAGTCTATACAACATGTAACAGAAAGGGTATATGCATCGAGAAAGGTGTGAATCTACCCATAAAACTGAACAACTTTCCCTAAGGAATATAGGTTGAAATACGAAAAAAAAATGACTTCCCATAGGTCAGCTGATATATTTTGTATAGAAGGTCAATTTTTTTTTTCCTTTTTCGACCTATGTTCCTTAGGGAAGGTAGTTTAGTTTCATGGGTAGATTCACACCTTTCTTGATGCATATACCCTTTCTGTTACACGTTGTATAATTTTACAATAAGTTATGCTTTTAAAATAATAAATCATTACTATTTAATGTGCTGCTATGTTTTATTTGACATGTGTGTATCCCTAAATCTAAGTCCCATAATCCAATAAAACAGCATTCTTTAATAATATATGTTTATTCATTTATGTGTCTTAAAATATTATTTCTTGATTATTAAAAATATTATGTTTAAAATATAACATCAAACTCACTATCATCATAGTTATAATTATAAAGTATAATACTTTTGTTTGGCATTTTAAACAATGATTACGAATTGTAGACAAACAATCAATTCAAACAATACTGTACAAACCTATCCCTTTTAAATAATAATAAAAATAAAATACACTAACGCTTTACTTATCATAATCACTATTGTATTGGTCGAATTAATTAATACCGGATGTAGGGGACACAGCGTACCAGCCAGTATAGGTAGAATGCCACCGCGCGATAACAAATTTATCGCATCTATCTGTGAAACTCCCATTCGATTTGACAGATAGATGTGATAAAATGTGTGATATAACGGCTATCACGGCCTTATCGCGGCTGCGTGCTACGGGGGCTGAAACTGAAAGGGGTTAACTTTCACCATGAAATTTTTTCTGGTAGGTAATAAAAAAAACTTCCCTATACAAAATGACCACCTCGGTCAGACAATTTGTATGGGAAAGATGAAAGTTGTTCAGTTTCATTGGCTGAGCAAGAGCAACCCCTATGAGATTCTGGTACGCTGTCCATTACACCTGCCCCCCGTAGCATGCAGCCGCGATAAGGCCGTGATAGCCATTTTATCGCATCTATCTGTCAAAATGTATCGGAGTTCAGATAGATGCGATATATTCGTTATCGCGCGGTTGCATGCTACAGGGGCTGGTATTGTATCTTTATATAATTATAATAATTCTTACATATTATCACATATGTTATGTATACGTCAAACGAGTATGAAATTAAAGAAGTTTTTGTGTTTTACACAAAATAAAGTAATACTATTTAATATTATTTTTATATTTATTATGAATAAAGGCTATATAGAAGGAAAATAAATTAATTAACGAATATCATTCCTTCAAAGACATTAACTGCATTTTCATGTGTTCTGTGCCAAAATTTAAAATGATAACAAATATTTGAATTAAAATATACAGGGTGTTAATTTAATTGCGTGCCATAGCTTAGAGGGTGTTTTAATAACGTCAAAGGAGCCCATAAAAATATTTAAAAAAATGCAACTCAAATAAATAAATAAAAAGTCGGTAGGTATTTATGATGATGCGCCTACCTCTCGTGCTATAACCAATACGCTCGGTTATAGCACGAGAGGTAGGCGCAGCTCTTGGAATCATAATAAATACCGGCTTTTAGTTATTTGATTTTTTGAGTAATTTATAGAACTATTTTATATTGTTGATATTATTTGTGAGTTGCTCCCCCCCCCACCCCTAATGCTAAGCATCAACGTTTATTAACGTGCGTGTTTTCTTACTACGTGTGTACATTGTACAGTCAGCAAAGGAGATATCTGGGCAGGCCCGCTCGAAAAGGATGAGATTATTTCAGGAAATTATTTATGGATTTTCATGAAATTTAGTATATTTGTTGGAGTAAATAGATTGTGCAAATATACGCAATTTCATAAAAATCCATGAATAATTTCATGATATAATCTAATCTATTTCGAGCGGACCCACCCAGATATCTTCTTTGCTGACTGTACGTGTCGTACACGCATAATTATATACTCATTTGGTCATTGTCAACTTTTATTAAAATTATGACTGGTGCTGCTGTTCTGTAGAAAACTAGGTGTCTTACCTTCCTTCACTACTCTCAACGCTTGCAAGACTCGAGCAGTATCTATTTCTTTCTCAGAAGCCTTCTCATTGTCCAAACAAATTTCTGTCATACGAGCGTTAAACTGCTCTATAACTTTGACCCTGTAATCAATACTAGACGCCACGGGATTCGCTGTCAGCCAGAGATACTCCAGGCAAGGCAGTTTGCAAATATGCTGCACTTCTTCCACGTCAGTGATGAGATTGCAACTCAGGTCTAAGCTTTCTAATGAATACAGGCGCGAGAAGCCTTGCAACGATTCAACTTGGTTCTGCGAGAGGTCGATCTTAACTACGTTGCCGATCTTAGCGTGCCAGTTCTCGCAGATTGAGAACTTATTGAGCGAGAGATTGAGCACTCTTAGCTGGTGCAAGCTGGAAATGTCGCACAGCTGCGAGAGCCGGTTCGAGGACAGACTCAGGTGCTGGAGTTTAGGCACCAATTGGATCGCCCAGTCGATATTCTCGATATTGTTACTCGCGAAATTTATGGTCGAAAGTTTCTTCCATTTCTGTGGAAAACAGAATAAAGCTGTTACCTGAAAAAATATTTATAAAAGCACTTGTGCTGATCTCAAATAAATAATTGATGGACATTTTATTTTAGATCCTACTAAAATAAATGCATTTGCATAAACATCAATTTGCATAATGCGGCATAATTAGGTCAATTGTTTAATAATACCGTCAGTCCAATATTATATCTGTACCGTCGTATCTGGGACATGTGTGACCCAGAAGTGATAGCAGTAGTATGTGCTGATAGAATATCAAGGAGCTTTTCCACTAGATCAGATTGAAATTATAAATGTATGTATTTGTTATGGGTAATGTCTTCCATGCTGGACTGGGAGCGATAGAAAAACATAGAGAATGTGCCAGCTGCATCTCCTCCCAAGCATGCTGTAAAAACCAGCTAAGGGATTCGAGGGTTTAAGTGTATTGTAATTTAGGCGATGGGCTGACAATCCGTCACTACAGCAATATACAGACATAACTTTTTAAGCACTCGCGATTATTTTCACTCATTTTACTTTTTACCCGGGTAATGTCCAATATTGTGTTATTTTAGAGTGTGAAACAACTACCCTTGTTTAATTCAATGTAAATATTTAATAGCCTGTATTGAATAGGTAGTTGTTGAGATGTAGGTTTGTTGGTTCCTCTTTAGATAAAATGCTTACCACTGTATCAGCGACGCTAGAAGGGTCCTTGTGTAGGATGTCGACCAGCAGGAACTCGTTCAAGGACACAACACTGGCAATCAACACAGACAGGCTGACCAAAGTCTCCCGAAGACCACCTTAAAACACAAACAGCTGTTTTTGATAGTCAGAATTAAGATTGTGAAAAGGTACACAAATTAGCTTTAAAGTCTGTCATAGTAGAGATCGTGGGAATTCAAGGTCTAAATATCGAGGCCCACTAACTAACTATACGATTGCTAAGAACCCACTACGTAAATGCGTGACGTCATTTTTACGTCCGGTACAAACCGTAGGGACCAGCCGGTCACCGGTAGGGCGGGCTACGCACTCATTTTAAAATTCTATATCTCAATAACTGATTATACAAGCTTAAAGAGCTGAGAGCAGAGACAAGTATAACTAACTGTGCTGTTAACTGATGTAACTAGTTGGAAAAAAATTACTCTCTCTCACAAAGTTTAGAATAGAAAAGAAAAATATGTAATTAATTATGATTCTTTAAACTTGTAACAAATATAAATTACACAAAAAAATACACAAGCTACATGTTCCCCCTTTTATAAATAGCACAGTACAATTGTATTGAGGTCAAACACATTTTCCAATCAACTATCAAGAGACTCTTTGGCCGGCAAGGCATGTGGAAAATAACTTTTGGAGACTGTTCAAATGTTAACAATAGTGTACCTAAATGAATATAAAATCTTTTCAGTATCATGTTTAGATAATGTTAAAAAAAAAAGTCAAGGATATTTGGAATACTTTATTTAATATGATTATGATTATGATTACTTCCATGCTGGACTGGGAGTGATAGAAAAACATAGAATGTGCCAGCTGCATCTCCTCCCGTGCATGCTGTAAAAATCAGCTAAGGGAATCGGGGGTTTCAGTGTATTGCAATTTAGGCGATGGGCTGACAACCCGTCACTATAGCAATATACATAATCATCATCTGTATTAGCCCTCGAAACTTGTCAGACGTGGCGAAACAACCTATGTTTAGGTCGTTTTTGCTCTGCCTACCCCATTAGGGATAAAGGCGTGATTTTATGTATGTATGTATGATTATGACCAAAAATTTGAGTTTTTGTGTTTAATTTCATTTATAAAATTAAAATGAAAACTTTTGACCAAAATTAACCCACAAATATACCCAACTCAGTGTCCCAAATCTAATCTTCTGGTTCTCTTGCATTCACTATCCAGAAATGTGGGTGAAAAAACTTAATTTCAATTATTTAATATGTGTAACAAATAATTACCATATTAATACTACAAACAAATCTAAACTGAACAACTTTCCTGTACCCATGACAAAAAATCCTTTGTATTTTCTAAATAAGCATTTTATTTCGAACTTACCAACACTCTGAATGCATGACATGGGAACTCCTATAATCTTTAAGTCCATCAATGACTTGAAAGGCACTAGATCAAATGGCAGATCATTTGGGACCACATTGCTAGTGCCAAGTTTCTCGTAGCTCCCTTTGATGCTGAGGGTCTGGAGCTGGGAGCAGAAATCCAACACATGGCTGAAGTCATACATCTGGTCCTCCTTTTCAGTTGGTGGGCAAGCTACCTTTAACCTCTCACTTATTGCATGCAACTGAAAATAATGTTAAACATCCAATTAATTATGATGAATGAAGTTTACTGGCCAGCATCAAGTAAAATTGCACATTTACAGGGTAACTCAATCTATTAGCTTTATCAAATTATGTATGAATTTTAAGTAGGTACCTACCTATTGTTCATAAATAAGAATACTATTTAAAAATAAAGAAGAAATATAGAATGCTTTTTATATTTCTAATGGCACTGGAATTTACTACAAAATTTGTAAATTTACATGATTAAAATCATCAAATCCTTATTTAAAGTCGAGCTAACTTATAAAGACTAGTTGGATGCAGATTCAAGGAATAATATATAAAAAAAAACAAAGATTATGATAATTTATAGTGATTAATAGGTACTGATGATCTCACCTCTAGCGGAGTGAATGTGTGAGATTTACCAACTTGTAACATCTTATCACCTTCTAGGAAAAGTTTCTTTGCTAAGTCTTGGAGCAAGAAGAATATATCATACAAGTGGAAATCCAGGAAGTGAGCGAATTCTGAAGGAGTCGTTAGTCTTAAGTAGTTAAAAACATTCTTTAGGTATTCATGTAATGCCTCCCGCCTCTGTTCTACAAACTTGGGTGTTTTGTTCCGAATTACTTTCTTGGGCGGAAGGAGGTCCTTGGCCACGCCGTGGTCGGCCACAAGCCGCTCGTGGAGGTCTACAAAGTCACTGTAGCGATGCCACACGTTCCAGTTCACAGGGCCCACCTTTACATTTATTTTGTAGTAAGTTACGCTGTCCTTAGTGCAAGCCTCGTCCACGCTCACTGACGCCTCACTTTTATAGTTAATGAACGACGACATTTTACAAACATGTACTATTTCTTTCTCCTTTGGTCATGTAATCATGTAATCTAAGTACACCTTATTATTTAAAATTGGATTATTCAACTCCGCGGTTTGCGTGACGCACGAACGAACACACAACAAACTTGATCTGACAGTGAGTGACGACAGACAGCACATGACAGCTGTTGCAGTGTTGCTATTTTTAAAACTAGTTAGTAATACCATAAAGTAATACACACATCCATGCATTCTATTATTTTGTCGTAAGTTGAAAGCGAACGGGTATGGATACCCCCATCTCCTGCCGCGCTTTTTTGTGTTTTTGGCGGGAAATCTACTTTTTCATTTCAACAAGACGGCGGGTATTTGAAGGGAGTATATATTGTTCTGTGATTTGAAGCAAAGCAAGAACAAATAGGTAAAATATGAATGATTTATGTTCTTTTCTGCAATCATTGTTCACTTTCAAGTAATAGTTACCTGGTTTTCTATTAAATCATCATTTTGCAGTCAATATGAGCAGGAACCTGCGGCGCAGGCCGCGGATCAGTTACTACGAAATAGAAGAACCCGACTTGTATGAATACATTTGTAAGTATAGTAGTATTTTCTTGTTTTATTGTTTGCTCCATCATGATGCATGTATTGAATAAGGCAAGTGTTGTACATAAAAAAATATCTAAACCTAGGTTAGAATATACTTTGGTATTGCTATTAAAGTTGTTGTGTGTTTTCGTTGTAGATTGCGATGAATGTGGCGACTATGTTTACGAGTACTGCTCGATACACGGCCCAATGCTCGTACTCCCGGATGATAAGGTAACTCTACCTGTTATTTAAACATGATTTTATGTGTCAAGTACAGCGAACTTACTGTCGTACTTACCCGAGGTTGTTTCGTCCAAGACTTACCCCCATGGCGACTACGCTACGGCTACGGGTTGGGAGGGTACTAACCATCCCAACCCAAGCACAGAAATCATCTTACTCGTCAGATATAGGTATCACTAAATCTTGACTAATATGGTCACCTGTGTCTGAGAGAACAGAATGGGACGGCAACAATTTTGGTTAGGATTTAGTTTGGTCTTGCCTTCCCCGAATCGATAGCATGCCTAATTTAGGCCATTATCACACTGCACCGCGGAGCGACGGAGCGGTATCGTTTTTTGTAAGTACATCGGTTTGCATGTGATAATGGCCGTAGGGACCTAGGGACAGCTTTCCGCAAAAATGCTAGAGGTTGCTCAATCAACGGAACTGAACAACTTACACCAGGGATTTTCTTCAGGAAAAAAAATGAGTAGGTATAGGGTACCTAATAAAATTGGCTTTTCCATACAAATTGTCTGATTGAGGTTGCCATTTTGTATGGGAAGGTCAAATCCTTTTTCCATTTCTGAAAAAAAGAAAACCTGACATTAGTTGTTCAGTTTCATTGACTGAACAACCCCTAGCTATCAGCAGTGATTATCTACTCAGTGGCTATCAGTTTGCGGGAAGCTGTCCCTTACACCCCGTATTAGCAATCAGTGGAGATGAGATTTTTAAAGGGGTAATTTTTTTTTGTTTTGCTTATTGGCATCTCTATCGTGTGGGGTATCAAATGACACAGTTACATTTACAAAAAGCTAGGTGTTTTGTATAAAATACTATTTTATGGAAATATTAAAATAAATTAAAAAAAAATAATATTTCAGGGCCCATATAAATTACAAATTAGGTAGGTAGGTACATCAAATCAAAGAATATTGCTGTTATTAAAAATTGAAAACTATTTTTTTATTTTATACAAAACAGCCTTTGCCCAGCAGTGGGATACGTAAATGGCTGCATAAGATAAGATAAGATACAAAACAACAGCTACCTAGCACTGTGTGATAAATTTTAAGAAGAATCACCTTGAAACGTCCTTTTGACACTCCACACGATAGGTTTCAGAACAAAAAATATTTTTCACCCCTTTTAAAATCCCATCTCCCCCGCCCCTCACCCGCGGAGTTCGGATTGGCATATTATAAATACATACCAGCAGTATATGCTTTACCTACTTCTAGATTTTATTTTTCTAAATACCTACATTGACTTTGCTTCTAAAACCCACTAGAGGGCTTCCGCTGCGTCAAGCATGGTCAAGCCGCATAGTGTGGGTTTCCAACCGTCACGTAGGTCCCTTATTACCACTACGCGTCATGGCCACGCTTGACGGCGCAGGTCCAGGTAAGTGACATCGTCCGCTGGTCGCTAGGTGCCGACGCCGACTGGGTTCCCGGCGTTCGTGCCGCGCGCCGCCCTCACCATACCCCAGCAGTTCCTTCACCTCGCCCCCTCCATTATTCCAGGTCTGATCCCCCCTTTCCTTATTTCAATATTTTTTATAGGATCTACCTACAGGATTATTTTTTCTGTACGTAAACTGATGAGGTTTGCTCATACTCAACTCAGTCAACAAAACTAAACAATTTTAAACGCAGGTAGGTAATTTTTTAGGAAATGATATTTATATTTTGGGATCCCAATACAAATTGTTTGAGTAAGTTGGTCATTTTGTAAGAGGAAGTATATCTTTTTTTGCATTTCCTAAAATATTTCCTGCTGAAAGTTGTTCAGTTTCGTTGACTGAGCAACTCCTATCAGTTTGCGGGAAGCTGTCCCTTACACCCGGTATACATAAGGTAGAACGAGTACTTATTTCTAAACAAACAAATTAAATTCTCTATCTTTAAAATCCCAAACCATTATCTTTCGAACTTTCGAATGGAATGGAATTATTTACTAAAAAATACATATAATGATACCTTATAATATTTGTATTTGACGTGATACCAGGTGCGGGATTGGGAGTGTTCGCGTCGCTGACGCTGCCCAAGGGAGTGCGCTTCGGACCTTACGGCGGAGACAAGATTCAACAACCCAAGTCCGAGTACAGCTGGCAGGTAGGGTTTTTATAGTCTACTACATACATACATACTATCACGCCTGTATCCCTTATGGGGTAGGCAGAGCGTCAACGACCCAAACAAAGGTCGTAACGCCACGTCTGACAAGTTTTGAGGGTTGTTTAAGATAGATCCGTATATTGCTGTAGTGACAGGTTGTCAGCCCATCGCCTAAATTGCAATATACTGAAACCCTCCAATCCCTTAGCTGGTTTTTACAGCATGCCCGGGAGGAGATGCAGCTGGCACATTCTATGTTTTTCTTTCGCTCCAAGTCCAGCATGGAAGCATAGTCTACTACTCATGCACTAATTAGGGAGTATAAAATGTTTTGCGGACGTCGTGATAACACCTCACCAGCCTAGATGGGCTGTTCGTTTTATTTGTGTTGTATTGTGGTGTAGCTGTACGACGGCAGCAACCGGCGGCCTGTGTGCGTGGTCGACGCGGGGGACCCCGAGCGCTCCAACTGGATGCGCTACGTGAACTGCCCGCGGCACTGGGCCGAACAGAACCTGGTCGCATTCCAGTACCAGGGGGAGCTCTACTACAGGTAAAATAATGGGATACTCTACAACGTGTAACAGAAAGGGTATATGCATCGAGAAATGTGTGAATCTACCCATGAAACTGAACAACTTTCCCTAAGGAACATAGGTCGAAAAACGAAAAAAAAATTGTGACCTTTCATACAAAATGCATCAGCTGGTAGCGTATTTAGTATAGGCAGTCAATTTTTTTTTCGTATTTCGACCTATGTTCTTTAGGGAAAGTTGTTCAGTTTCATGGGTAGATTCACACATTTCTCGATGCATATACCCTTTCTGTTACACGTTGTATATATGGTTGCTAGCTGACTCGAGCACAGAATATACGATGCAAAATTTTCGGTCTTGACCTGGAGGGGAAGTACCTACTTTAAATACTAGAAAGAGTAATTCTAACTATTGTTTATAAAAATTGCATTCACAGATTTTTGAAAGTACGCTTGCCACACCCGGGAAAAATAACACTTTGTACGATTTACCTACCCCTTTAGGATACTAGCATGATTTGTGAACGTTTCAGAACGATAAAGGTGATTCCTCGCATGACCGAGCTGATGGTGTTCTACGGCGCGGAGTTCGCACGCGCTCTCAGGGTCGACCTCAGACTGTACAACTCCATAGAAGGATACGCCCAGCTCTGCGGTAATTAACAAACAATACTACTAATTATATGCAACGTGTAACAGAAAGGGTATATGCATCGAGAAAGGTGTGAATCTACCTATGAAACTGAACAACTTTCCCTAAGGAACATAGTCGAAAAACAAAAAAAAAAGTTTGACTTTCCATACAAAATACATCAGCTGAGAGCGCCCTTAATATGGGAAGTAAATTTTTGTTTTTCGTATGCGAGGTGGTACTTAAAACGCTAGTTTTATTTACTTCCTCTATGTATGGTGGTACTAAAAGCTCGGATGGTGTAGTGGATAGGGCCGCGGCCTTCAGTGCAGGAGGTCGTGGTTCGAATCCCACCACGTACCAATGTGTTTTTCGGTTTTCGAATTTCATATGTACGTTTATTCGGCGCTTTTACGGTGAAGGAAAACATCGTGAGGAAACCTGCACACACTTACGAAGAAATTCAAAGGTTGTGTGTAACCTAATCTAGGATTGGGTCTGGTTTCCCTTCTGGGTTGCGGAGGTCAGATGGCAGTCGCTCTGAGTAAAAACCAGTACCCTCGTTCAATCCCCTAGATTAGGTAGCCGACCCCGTGAGATACGGGAAAAAGGCTAGGAAGATGATGATGGTGGTACTAGGTATGCACTTCTGCAGCCTACTGTACTTACGTGTGTAGTGTCGAATGGATTAGGTTTAGGTTTAGCCATTCACAGTATTCCAGGCTCCATACAATTAAGTAATTAATTTACATATATAATAGTATGAGATGGGCGTAGAAGTACTGTATAAAAAAATACAGATCAGAATGACACATAATTGTTTTTATCTACACATACATACATACATACATACATATAATCACGCCTTTATCCCTAATGGGGTAGGCAGAGCGTAAACGACCTAAACAAAGGTCGTTCCGCCACGTCTGACATGTTTTGAGGGTTATCCCAGATATAACTGTATATTGCTATAGTGACAGGTTGTCAGCCCATCGCCTAAATTACAATAATGAAACCCTCGAATCCCTTAGCTGATTTTTACAGCATGCCCGGGAAGAGATGCAGCTGGTACATTCAATGTTTTTCTATCACTCCCAGTCCAGCATGGAAGAAATCTATCTTTATCTACACTCATGTCGTAAATCCTTCATTTACTTATCAGAAACGCTAAGCAAATGATATACCTTTCGATGCAGCCGTGACTAAGGAACCATGCAAATTTCATTTCGTTATCGCAAAGCTGTAACAAAATGAAGTTTTTTTTTTTTAATTTTTACGCAGATTCTTGCTATTTGAGCAAACTAGAAAAGAAGAAATAATGATTACTTTATTTTTTCTTTAATTTAAATTTGTTGTATGAGTGTAGATAAACTATTGTATGAAACTGTACATAATTAGTATTTAACACTCGTGTATACTTTTATGAAACTCGCTGCGCTCGTTTCATAAACCACACTCGTGTTAAATATCCCTCATTATGCAACAGTTACATAAATAGCTATTATTTTTTAATCAATTGTATTGTCTACAGTTGCACCACTGAAGAGCAACGCTGATTTAAAGAGCAACGAGACATCAGAGAAACAACAATTAGTCAATAACAACAACCCTGCCGATACAGACCTACCTAGTGGAAAAAAAACTATAAAATGCCAAACAAAAGAAATAAAACGCAGCAAAAATGCTAATAAATCTACGAAAAAATGTGACAATACTGAAACCTCAAAAACTTCCGACGTAGTAAACAAAAAGTCAGATGAACCTACAGAAGTTCTAGAGCAAAATAATAACAACATATCACATATAGTAAAAAAACAGTCGAGCAATGTCACAACTAAATCAGATTCAAAAAAGCTTGCAGCAGAGAGTAGTTTAAATTGTGATTTGTGCTCATATACAACTACAAAAAAAAGTCTTTTAATACGGCATCTTAAAACACACACTTCAAAAAGGTCGTACCCATGTGATGAAATACGACAAAATGAATTAAAGCAAAGGAGCAATTTAAATACTAATATCAGAGTGCACAACAGCGGTGAGAAACCATATGCTTGTGAGATATGCGATAAAAGGTTTATATCAAGTAGTAATTTAACTGTACACAACAGAACACACACCGGTGAGAAACCTTATTCTTGTGAGATATGCGATAAAAGGTTTGTACAAAGACACCATTTAACTTATCATACCAGAACACACACCGGTGAGAAACCATATTCTTGTGGGATATGCGATAAAAGGTTTACATTAAGTAGTGATTTAACTAAACACAACAGAACCCACACCGGTGAGAAACCATATCCTTGTGAGATATGCGATAAAAGGTTTGCAACAAGTGGTAATTTAACTAGT
This sequence comes from Scrobipalpa atriplicella, assembly GCA_029255725.1. Lineage (NCBI taxonomy): Eukaryota > Metazoa > Arthropoda > Insecta > Lepidoptera > Gelechiidae > Scrobipalpa > Scrobipalpa atriplicella. Next base: position 30,871 of record JARACY010001868.1, read on the forward strand.
CATACCAAAAAGCACACGGGCGAAAAGCCCTATTCTTGTGAGATATGCGGTAAAAGTTTTACATCAAGTAGTTGTTTAACTGTACACAACAGAACACACACCGGTGAAAAGCCCTATTCTTGTGAGATATGCGATAAAAGGTTTGCAACAAGTAGTAATTTAACTAGTCATACCAAAAAGCACACGGGCGAAAAGCCCTATTCTTGTGAGATATGCGATAAAAGGTTTGCACGAAGAGACCGTTTAACTGATCATACCAGAACACACACCGGTGAGAAACCTTATTCTTGTGAGATATGCGATAAAAGGTTTGCAACAAGTGGTAATTTAACTAGTCATACCAAAAAGCACACGGGCGAAAAGCCCTATTCTTGTGAGATATGCGATAAAAGGTTTGCACGAAGAGACCGTTTAACTGATCATACCAGAACACACACCTGTGAGAAACCTTATTCTTGTGAGATATGCGATAAAAGGTTTGCACGAAGAGACCGTTTAACTGATCATACCAGAACACACACCTGTGAGAAACCTTATTCTTGTGAGATATGCGATAAAAGGTTTGCTGATATTAGTAATTACCATAAACATAAAAGGACACACCAGCGCGAATATAAAAGTTAGAAGCCGCAACCTTCTCACCCTAGCCTGACACTTCCCCAGTACAGTAGACCCGTATTTAAGCTCATAGCTCCAAAGTGGACCTCAACTTGGTTGTCCTCAAATTGCCCTCGAGCGCTGTCGTCTTCACAATAAAATGGATCAGACATATCGTAGGGAAGAACAATCGCACTAGACCATGCTATCGATTCGGTGAGAACAGGACTTAACTAAATCTCAATTAAAATTATTGCTGTCCCTTTCTGCTCTCTCATGTCATTCATGATCCATGCTCATGATAGAAAATGGTATCGCACTTAATCACTTAATCTTGACTAAAATGGTCACCTGTCATTGTCTATCCTAAGAGAACAGAAAGGGACGACAGCAATTTTAATTAAGAAGTTAGGTCAAGCTTTTCATAAATCGATATGGCCCCGATTCGTAACCATCACGACTTAACTAAATCTCAACTAAATTATTGCCATCCCGTTCCGTTCTCTCATGATAGAAAGTGACAGGTATGGACTTATATTAGTGAGTCGTGATTTCTGTGAGTAGGTACTTATTTTTACAATTGACTTTATTTTAGTAAGTTAAAATTGAAAATTGATTTGATACGACCAGGCCCGTATTTATAATCAGCTCTCAAGAGTAAGTGAGTTTGAATTCGTATCAGAAATGTCATTTCAGTACAAAACGACCTGTCAAATCCATACTTAATATTGCTCTCAATCTTGAGATCGCTTTATAAATACGAGCCTTTGTCTTGACGTTCGAGTAAATAGGTACATGCTAACTTTGCTGTGACAGAAGTACAAACACACACCTTCGCTTCGTTGGTTATTGTCCGATATGTCCAATCCACTTATTAGGAATTAGAATTGGTTACTTAATATACCGGGTGTAAGACACAGCGTACCCGAAACTGATAGTAGTTCAGTCAACGAAACTGAACTACTTTCACCAGGAAATTCATCCAGAAAAAAAAAACTTTCCCATACAAAACAATCACCTCGATCAGACAATTTGTATGGGAAAACCAAAAACTTTATTCATTGCCTGAAATAATTTCCTAGTGAAAGTTGTTCACTTTCGTTGACTGAGCAACCTCATCAGTTTCTGGTCGGTCACTAAACTTGCCTTTTTTGTGCACTGTTCATGTACAGTGGGCAGCAGGTCGAGTTACGACTTTGGCGGACCAATTTATACTGGCTATACAGGTAGCTAAGGTAGTTATAACCAGTTTATATTGGTCCGTGAAATGGATAATTCGACTGCCCACTGTACAATCCACAAGAATTGTTGTGTTATGTTATGATGACTCACTTTTGTTAATTATTAATTTTACTTATATTTTTTCATTAACTATTTAGAATTTTGTTTTCGATGTTATTTTGGTATGGTTAGGTGAGAGTATGAATGCATCTTTATGTTTTATAATTTAATAAATTTATAAATTAGAGAGGCTATTCCACAAATATGAGAATCATCTTCTTTCACAAGATGCTAAAAAAAGCTTAAAAATAGCTTTGCAAGTGCAAAATGATATATTATTTCATAACTTCTAGATAGGTACCATCATTTTTGTGGAACGCTGCTCTTTTTTTTTCAAGCATTTAATATAGTATGATTTTGTTCTTTGCGAACTAAACGATGTTACAATACAATTTAATAAATAATATGCATTTTTATATTTTTTTTATTGTAGTTAGAACTATATTAATCCTGAATGAATAGTTAGTTCGTTTTGGTTTTACAGTTTTATAACTTGACTTTTAACCGAACTGATCAGGCCACATTATTTCGATAAAAATAATGAAATTCACAGCTTCAATTCTTATTTATTTATTAACTACTACCTACACAATACCACTTTTCAAAAACAAGGGTTCCTTATTTTCATCACTATTTGTGCAAATTGTTAAGATTATTGTTCTATATACTAGGCATGCTGACATGATGTCTGAAATGACTAGTATCCAGTCTAAGATTAAAAAGTGTTGTAGTCTATGCACTTCCTTCCGCTCTAGACTCTGTTACTCTATGTCCGCCGTTAGCTCGCCTCGCCATCAAACCAAAACTGTGTCCGGTTTATCTTAAAATTGTAAGTTCATCGTTTGTCCTTTGTGTGCCTAATGAATACCAATAAAAGCCGATTGTTTGATAACAAAGTACTGCATTTTTATTAACAACAGATCTGATAGATTGACAAGGATCCACTATTATAAACCTTGACAGGTTATGGCCCAGGCCTAACCTTGTCCAACCTAAAAGTCTGCTGCAGTACAATCGGCATTGGTATTGGTGGATATTCAAAACAAAAACGTCTTGCCAGTGACGTAAGCGTGGCGCTTGGTATTGCTGCTACGTTGCGAGCCTTGTGTATTGTCGGTGCGCTGCAAAGCTTTGCACTTCTACCGCGTGGCGTCGTCAGATCGTGTGAGCTGCAAGATGACTAACCCCGAAACCGTAAGCGCTGCTGCGTCTTCGAAGCCCCCAGGCCCCTACTTACATGTACCTGTTGAAAAACTTGACGGAGTGAGTAATTTTACGCCGTGGAAGTTTCAAATGAGAATGAGTCTCATATTGGAGGACCTGTGGACTTGTATTGAACGGCATGATGGTACGGCTGTGGATGTTGCTAAGGACTCGAAGGCACTTGCGCGCATATGTTTGTCGGTGAAAACGCACTGTATACAATACGTACGAAACGCAAAAACTGCCAAAGAGGCGTGGACTGCCCTCTGTGACGTTTTCGAGGACAAAGGTTTCTATCGCCGTGTAATGTTGCTTCGTCAATTGCATCAAGCATCGTACAACGCATTTAATGACATGGAAGCATATATAGAATATATAATGACAACTGTACACAAACTATCCGATATTGGACGGACAATTGAAGATGAAGAGGTGGCTGAGCTACTGTTAAGTGGCCTTTCGCAGGAATTTGACATCATTGTATCAAGCTTGGAGTCTGCTACCGTTACTGGTAAACTAACAAGTGAACTTGTTCGAACAAGACTGCTTCAGGAGGAGCATCGTAAGAAGTCTAATGGTGAAAAAACTGAGGCGATGGCATATCTTTCAAAGAGGAAACCTGTAATTTGTCATTACTGCCAGCGACCAGGACATATAAAAAGTAAATGCTTCAAATATAAGAAGAGCAAAAAGAATACCAACAATGAAAATACTCAAGCTGCTGCTTTTGTGGTGACAGAGAAGAGCTTATCTACATCAACGTCATCAACAGCTGAGGCCAACCAGTGGCTGGTTGATTCCGGTGCGACGGCCCATATGTGCAAGGACAAGAAGTGGTTCAAGACGCTGGACAAACGCAAGGAGCCAGTTTCTGTGGCTGACGGAGGGACCCTGACTTGCTTAGGACGTGGAGAGGTTAGCATTCCCATGAAAAGTAACAAGACTCAAATTGTAACAAACTGCATGTATACACCTGATCTCTCAACTAATTTAATAAGCGTAAGTAAATTGTGTGAGAAGGCATTTGTAGTTACTTTCAAAGGTAACAAATGTTACATTTTCAAGGGGGATACGCTATTCGTTACTGCCACTGAACAAGGGGGTATTTATATTTTGGACAATGTGCATGTGCATGCTGCAGGTGCTGGAGTTTTCTCTGTGTTACAGGAGCGGTCTGATCCTGGAGTGAAGGATGACGTGTCGACGGCGCAAAGCTCGCGCGACATGGATGCTGCTTCTGGCGTGTCATCTGAGTTATGGCACAAGAGGCTTGGACATCTTAGTTCACGTGGGGTGAGTGTTCTCTCTAATATTACTAGTGGTATTAAGTTACAGCCATCTCAGCATGATGCGGCCGTTAAGGAATGTGTGTCATGCGTTGAGGGGAAGCAAGCAGTGCAGTCATTTCCTAGAGGCGTAGCGAAGAGAGCCACGCAGTTGTTGGAGCTCATCCACTCAGATGTGTGTGGTCAAATGCCTGTGGACAGCATAGGTGGACACCGATATCTACTAACCTTCACTGACGATTTTTCAAGGAAGACCTTTGGCTATTTATTGAAACGAAAATCAGAGGTATTGTCCAAATTTAAAATATTTAAAGCCACTGTTGAGAAACAAACTGGTCTTTTTATAAAATGTCTGCGTTCTGATCGAGGTGGAGAGTACTGCAGTGCAGAGTTCTCTAGATTTCTAGAATCAGAGGGTATCATTCATGAAACTACAGCCCCTTATAGCCCAGCTCAGAATGGAGTTTCAGAGAGGCTGAACCGGACACTTATGGAGAAAGTTCGCTGTATGTTGCGGGAAGCTGGCCTTGGTAAGGAATATTGGGGTGAGGCTGTTTCTACCGCTATTTACTTAAAAAATAGGAGTCCTACAGCAGCTGTTCCTGACAAGACCCCTGAGGAGGTGTGGACAGGACACAAAGTTGACCTGAGCCATCTTCGTGTCTTCGGTTGCCGTGCTTTTTCACTCATTCCTGAGGTAAAAAGGGACAAACTTGACCCTAAGACAAAGCATTGTATTTTTGTGGGCTATTGTGAGCATACAAAGGGCTATAGGTTAATAGATCCCTCAGAGCCAAAAAGAATTATTGTTTCTAGAAATGTCACATTCTTTGAGAATCAATTTTTGAACCACACTTTGAGGACACAGAGTAATGAATATAGTAATGAATTTTATACTTGTGATAATGTATTGGGATGTGATAATAATGCTAATATTGGTCACATGCAAAGCAGTGAACCATGTGATAATTTTAATAATATTGACATGCAAAGCAATGGATCAAATAATGAATTAAGTGATAATTTAAATAATAATATGCAAAGCAATGAATTAAATAATGAAGTATGTAATAGTCCAGATAATAATTTAAATAATGAAAATTTAATTGAAAAGGTATGGTTAGATGCACCTGAAATTAATTCTGATGGAAGTTTATCTAATGAAATGTTTTATTCTCCAACTTCAGGCGAGTCCCCCCTCCAGAGTGCTGCGGAGACCGATGATGGAGACGATGAGGAGCGACGTGACGCTGTGAGTAACGAAGTGGTCGTTCGAGGGGAAGATGTGGTAACCGCCACTCAGCAGGTTCCTGGTAGCGGATGCGAGCGACCTATTCGTTCTACACGCAACAGAAAACCAGTAAGGTATGCTGATTATGAATTATCTGACTCATCAGAGCAATCTTTCTTTGTTCGCAATTTCGTCTATAACGAGCCTCAGTCATATGAGGAAGCATTATCAAGTCCTAACAAAGATCAGTGGCTTGATTCTATGCAAGAGGAATTTAATTCTTTAATTAAAAATAATGTATGGGAAGTTGTTGACAGACCAACTAATTGTAATGTGGTTGGATGCAAATGGGTTTATAAATTGAAAGCTGATGAATCAGGTAATTACACAAAATATAAAGCTCGTTTGGTGGCACGGGGATTTAGTCAAAAACCTGGAATAGATTATACAGATACCTTCTCACCTGTTGTTCGTCATACTACTTTAAGAATTTTATTTTGTCTGGCTAATGAGCTTGATATGGACATGGAACATATAGATATTAATACTGCATTTTTACATAGTGACCTTGACGAAAATATCTATATGGAACAGCCTTTAGGATTTTCTAGTGACAAATCTAAAGTCTTCTTGTTAAAGAAGAGTTTGTATGGATTAAAACAAGCTAGTAGATTATGGAATAATAATGTGCATGTTTTGTTGACTAGTAATGGTTATGTACAATCAAAATGTGAGCCTTGTGTTTACTTTAAGAAACATAATAAATGTCTGACAATAGTTGCTTTGTATGTTGACGACTTTTATGTTTTTAGTAATTCTGATGTTGATAAGCAGAATCTGTATAGTTTGTTAAAGTCTAAATTTAGTTGTAAAAGTTTAGGTACTTTAAAGAATTGTCTGGGTGTTCGAATTCATAGGGATAGAGACAATGGTATTTTAATGTTTGAACAATCTGACTATATAAAGAAACTTTTGACTCGTTTTGGTATGACTACTTGTAAAAGTGTTTCTACCCCTATGGAAGTTAATACTAAATTAGAGAAAGCTACACCTGAGAAAACTCTTCCAGACAATACTTACCCTTATAGGGAACTGATAGGATGTCTAATGTACTTATCTGTTTGCTCTAGGCCGGACATAACTTTTGCATTAAGTCATCTCAGTCAATTTAATACAGCTTTTACGCGAGATCATTGGCTGGCTGCTAAAAGGATTTTAAGGTACTTGAGTGGTACAATTAATCACAGATTAGTGTATAAAAAATCCGGTTGTTTAGATTTGTCAGTATATGCTGATGCTGACTGGGCCAATGATATCGTGGACAGGCGGTCGTATAGTGGCTTTGTAGTAAAGTTAGGAGACTCTACAGTATGTTGGGAGTCTCGTAAACAGCGATGTGTTGCGCTTTCAAGCACTGAAGCTGAGTATTTAGCTTTAAGTGATTCATGCAAGGAAATATGTTTTATTAGAAATTTCATGAATGAAATTTTCAGTAAACATTTTAGTTGTAGAATCTTTAGCGATAATCAAAGTGCACTTAAATTGCTTGAGACTAAAGAGTATTGCCACAAAAAGACCAAGCACATTGATATTCGCTATCATTTTGTTAAGGACATTGTTAGAGAAAATAATGTAACTGTAAAATATTTACCTACTGAAAATATGATAGCGGATTTGTTAACTAAACCTTTGTCTAAGATTAAGCATTCTGGTTTTGTTCATGACTTATGTTTGATAAATGTAGAGTCATAAATTTATTAATGTATGATAAATGTAGAGTCATAATATTTTGTGTTTGGTAGAGTCATAGATATGTGATGGATGTAGAGTCAATAAGTTTTATGTAACTTCATGTAGAGTCTTGCCTATCACATGAGTTAAAAGTCAATGTAGAGTTAATTAACCTGAGTTGTTAATTAGGATATTTATGTTCTTCTGCATTGTAGAGTATGTTCTCATGTTGCGCATGAGGGGAAGTGTTAAGATTATTGTTCTATATACTAGGCATGCTGACATGATGTCTGAAATGACTAGTATCCAGTCTAAGATTAAAAAGTGTTGTAGTCTATGCACTTCCTTCCGCTCTAGACTCTGTTACTCTATGTCCGCCGTTAGCTCGCCTCGCCATCAAACCAAAACTGTGTCCGGTTTATCTTAAAATTGTAAGTTCATCGTTTGTCCTTTGTGTGCCTAATGAATACCAATAAAAGCCGATTGTTTGATAACAAAGTACTGCATTTTTATTAACAACAGATCTGATAGATTGACAAGGATCCACTATTATAAACCTTGACACAAATGTCATCGAATTAGATTCACTGGCAAAACAATAAAATAATGATACGAACTGTAGGAAACATACTGTGCGTTAATGACGATCTGGCCTTCGCCAAAGGTAGCGCATTATTCTGTGGTAGCGCCTCTTTTAGGCTTAGCACGCAGGGCGATTTTTTTCGCGCGAATTAAATCCGCAGAAATCTGTGATGTATGGAGTGCATGCACCTTCATACAACTCCATACATCACAGATTTCTGCGGATTTAATTCGGGCGAAAAAAATCGCCCTGCGTGCTAAGCCTTAGGCCTTTTTTTGGAGCTCTATAGGTCACCATTGGAGATAGTCGAAAAGTGTAAAAGCTAAAGTTGTAGGTTATTTTTTTAGGTTTCATTATGTGGTACAACAAAACTTCGCGCGACGCACCGTTATCGAGATATCAGCATAAAACCAAAAAAACGGGATCTTCTTTGTCCCCCCTATCGCCCGGTCCTCGCAGGGGTAATAGTTAGGGTCCTATTGGGAAAAGTTGACCAAAATTGCGTCGAGCATTGCCACTTGGCATGGCTATTCTACAGGTCAAACTGAGCTAAATAAGCCCTGTTGCCAACCTCGACTCCGCGACAGGGGGGAGGGGGAGGGGGTTAAAGTATCAAGCTCCCGGCGTTTAGAAAAAAAAATCTAGTGGATGTAATTGAGGTACAAAGTCAAGTTTGGTGTCGTTTTCTGATAAATCGAAGATGGCCAATTCATTAGCCATCTCATTTTTGTATGTTTTCATAGAAAAAAAATTAAAAATACGTACAACTCTGCACTCCAAGTGTATAAAAAATATAAGCAAACCCCAACATTTTCAAATTTTTATATGGAAGATGGTGAAAAAAAAATACTCACTAAAGGCTCTTTGAATGTAGATTACAAAAACATTAACATCAAATAACTTATTACCTAATAGTAAAGTAAAAAAAAAATTAAAACTTATTGCGGTATTAAAATATCTAAATCCCGGCGCCTGAAAAAAAAAAATCTAGTGGATGTAATGGAGGTAGAAAGTCAAGTTTGGTGTCGTTTTGGGATATATCGAAGACGACAAATTTATTGGCCATCTAATTTTTGTATGCTTCTATAGAAAAAAAATAAAAATGGCTACAATTGTGCATTCCAAGTTTAAAAAAATATAAACAAATCCCTTTATTTTCAGATTTTATATTGAAGATAAGAAAAAACTCTGTTAAAGCTCTCTTAATATAATTACAAAAACATAAACAACACAATTAACTTTTTACCTATTAATAATGTAATAAAAATATATTATACTTATGTACGACCATGTTCAGCGCCATAGTGCGAAAAGAGCTAAAAATGCAATAAATATGTAATTTGAATGTGTCGATTTACATTTTTTTTTTGACGGTGTTGTTTTTGACGCCCCCCACAGCCTAGTTGGCAGTGTATCTGCTTGCTACGCAGAGGGTCCTGGGTTCGATTCCCGGCCGGGGCAGAAATTTAAATGATGAATTTAAATGCCTGTTTCTGGGTCTGGGTGTTCTTTGTGGATGTTTCTGTGTATGTCCATGGCAACCCGATACAGAGAATCCTAGTGGGGGCTATGAGTGTGATCGTGTTTGTTTGTGTTTAATATAGGGTGAAATGGAAATAAGGCCTGATTCGTAATAGATTTGCCAAATTCAAAAATCTGCCACATTAAAGTCTTCCACCCTTTTTTGACTTGGTTTGCAGCATCGATAGTGCTAATGTTTCTAAATTATAAATCCATTTGAGTAGGTATTCCGTGTAAAATTCGATGAAAAGCCAGAAAAATTAATTTACGTGAACAACGTGAGAAAATCGCTGTCAAATGGATGGGAAATACTCAGCGACCGAACAATTTCATCGCAAAAGACCTAAAACTTCCGAGAAGAACATTTGATATGGTTCTAAAATGAGACTTTGAGACCCTGTCGATCGCTCAAAAGCTTCAAAACATAAAACGTGGTGGTGCTCGTGATCCTGGGCTCGATAGGAAAATCATTAAAACGATTTTTTATAACCGCAGGATGTCGGAACGCGATGTTGCTAAAAAACGTTGCAAGTCAGTCCATGGTAAGACACGCTAAGGAAATTTGCCGCTATGAAGACCAAGAAGAAGCAAATCGTGCCAAAACTTGGGAAAAACAAAGAGCAAAAATAAAAACTAGGTCTGGAAAGCTGTATGACTTTCTAGACACAAAAATTTTTCACTTCATTCGTTCGTGACGAAACCTATGTAAAAGCAGATTTTTCCTCATTGCTTGGTGATCAATATTATGCCATGATTTAGAAACAAACAATGGGAATGGAGAAGTTTGTCTCCAAACATCTGGTATGGCAGGCATTTGTCCCTGTGGTGATTGCAGTCGTGCATTTGTTACAACTGGAACAATCAACAAGGAAAATTATATTAATGAATGTTTCAAGAAAAGGCCTATTACCTATTATTTGAAAACATGATACTTAGGCTTTATTTTGGCCAGATCTGTCTACGTGTCGCTACCCTAAGGACACCATCAATTTCCTCCAACAAAACGATATCCAAATCGTGCCTCAAGCACCCACCCAATGTTCCACAGTGCGGTCATATCGAAAGATATTGGGTTCTAGTTAAGGGCGTCTTCCGGAAGAGACCATCAAGACTTCTTAAGAATATGGAACACAGTGAGCAAGAAAGTCAGTAATGACTCTGTCGCACGATTGATGGAGGACACCCAGAAGAAATAGGGGCAAGAGTGGGAGAAAAAGAAAACCTGTTGACGAAGTCATTATATATTAATTCTTAAATTGTTATTTAACAAACTAAATAGTTTTTATGTGAAAATAAAGCTTTGGCTCACAGATACAGACTTTTGAATTCGGCAAATCTATCACGAATCAGGCCTTAATCGTAGATACCTACTCGTTTGCCGCGCCACAACATAGGCCGCACGTACGTTCAATATTTTTTTTCTATGTTAATATTAATAAAAACATATTAGATGTTTATGTTTTTATAATCTGTATTAAATGGGCTTTTACTGACTATTTTTTATAAATCATCTTCCAAATAAAAATCTGAAAATATAGGGGACTGTTTGTAAATTTTTAACACTGGTTATACATAATTTTAGGCGTTACGTATTTTTCCTCTATGAATACCTGCAAAAAAGTTATGCCCAATGAATCGGCCATCATTGAGTTATCTGAAAACGACACCAGACTCGGCTTTGTATCTCAAATGTAGCCACCAGATTTTTTTCGGAGTCGTGCGTGGCAACAGGGCTTAATAGGCTCAGTTTGGTCCATATAACGTCCATACCAAGTGGCACTGCTCGACGCAAAATTGGTCAGGTCTCCATACAACGATGCCCAATAGGACCCTAGCTATAAGGACTTTTAGTGATTTCATCTCCTAACTATTTCAAACAAAGTTCCGAAGTCAAAAATCCTGCTTGCAACTTTTCCGTCCAGAATTATTCGTTGCCCAAGCTAATGATGAATAAATAAAAAAAAATAAAACGCGGTTTACTTTACGAATTAGTGGATCGGGGGGTAACAATGATTAAATTATCATTCATTACTTATAGAAAAAGAATATTTAAAACTGAATATGAAAAATGTTTATTTCATCGAAATTACATCTAATATTTTTGTACCAATTTTTGTTCAGAATATAGGTATTGCATGCTTACAAATAATCGTTACACGAAAATAACAATGTAATTTTGAAAATGATTGCACAAGAAATATAAATTATAAGATAAAATAGATTCACGAAATTCAATATAATAAAATACAAAATTAATACGCAAGAAATATTAGTAAAAATTTCAAATAATCCATACAAACTATTAAACATAAACAAACATACTATGTTATTAAATAAAATTAATTATACTTATATCTTATTTATTACTATCTAAGATGGATTGGATCAACAAATAATAATACTACTCGCGGAGGGAGTTTAAAAATAAAAAAATATACAAAGCGGCAAAACTCTTACTGATCGATCTGTAAATATACAGGGTGCAAAATAAGTACTACGTTCCTTTAAACCACATGTTCTACTAATGATACCAAACAGCTTTCCCAAAACACAAAAATTTTAGCTAGACAAAAAAAAAATGCCTTTTTGATACAAAATTGCAGATCCTGGAGAGCATCTTTGTATGGAAAAGGCAAAATTTTTTTTCGAGCTAAAATTTTTGTGCTTTGGGAAAGTTGTTTGGTTTCATTAGTAGAACATGTGGTTTAAAGGAACGTAGTACTTTTTTTTACACCCAGAATGACTGAAATCTGAAGCAAAACCAGTATGGTAATTCTTACACGTAAGATGGCATTCTTAATCAATTTTCATTTTATAATATTGTCGTATATATTCTCTCGCTTAGAAAGTAAACTAGAAAATAACAATGAAATATAAATAATTACTATCCAATTATTTACTTTGAACATTATAAAAATCACAGTTCAATATTACATTCATGGCATTCTTGAATCATCTCAACGATAATAATTGTAAGAATTGAAGCTGCAAATGTAAAACTAGGTAATTAGGTGAAACAGATAGCCTTGATAAACTAATACATATTATGCAAGTCTAACCAGCCTTCCAGAAAAATGTGGAAGTGTGTAAATTCAATTTTTAAAGTAACAATACAGGGTGTTAATTTAATTGCGTGCACACGCGCATCGACCAACGATAGCGACTCGCGCGCGCTCGGTTATAGTGCGAGAGACAGTGCAACTCTGGGAATCATAATAAATACCTGCCGACATTTGTCTTTTTTTATTTATTGAGTTGTTTTTTTTTATAAATATTTTTTATGGGCTCCTTATACGTCACTGAAACATCCCTTAAGCTATGGCGCACAATTAAATTAACACCCTGTATATTTCGAAGTGATGTAAATGCCACTTTATTTTTATAGATTTTATTTTTTTGCACTCACAGTGCTAATTATTTCTAAATAATATTAGGAATAACAAATCAAAAATTTCATCCGCCGACAGTATTTGAACCCGCGTCTTTGGAAACCGGCCCAAAGCTTTAACCAACTAAGCTACGCATATATATTTGTCAAGCATAGCGCACATTATGCACAAACTTGCAACTTGCAAGTACAGCGCTAGACTGTGTACATTTCACCTTACATGGCAAAATGGCAATGATGTATCGCCATCATTATCATCTAATATTAATAGTACCATTGCTAGCGATGCAGATGAATCTATATTGTACTTGTTGGGCCCGATTTTTTTTTAAAATTTAGCACATTTTTCAACACGGTGACTTTACCATTCACTGATATTTTTGTCCTACATTGAAGACAATTTCGCGTTGCAAATGACACGACACAACTAATACACACACTTAATGATATGAGTCCTATAGCATGACCACTGACTAAAGAATGAAGAACAGAAGAGTTACTTCCAGTTACTTCCTGTAAGCCCATCCATATGGCAGGTTTTTTTAGTTCGTGGTTAGATATACCTGTTAGTATACCTGTTATTTTCTGTGATGCATGACTTATACTCATGAGAGAACAGAAATGGACGGAAATAATTTTATTGGATTTAGTCAAGTTGTGTTTTATGGTATTGGCCTCAATATCTCTAGTGTCGTGCATGAACATTTTGTACCACAAGTGAGCCCGATGGTGTAGTGGATCAGACAATGAGAAACACGCTTCCGCGCGCGGGCTAGCAGATCCGGCTCCTAGGCGCGGAGAAGCGTTTTCAGTATGTTCGACACTGAGTGTTTTCCATACAAACAAGGCGTACAAAGTCGCGGGCACAGCTAGTGATTCATTATATTCTTACCAAGGCTATCAGTTTCATGAACCCGATAAAAAAATATTAAGCTTATACCGTAAATTCGTAAATTAAGGTAGACTTAACCTATTCGTAATTTGCAGTTAGAATTTTGTTCACGCCTAAATCTAATGTAAAATTATTTACAAAATTATCTCGAATTACAGTCGTGTTTTGTATAATTAATATCACCGGCAAGATTTTACCTATAATCTATCACAAACCTGTGCTAATTTATTTTACATTGTCGCCAATTCTCGCGACATAATTTGAATTTTAATTCTTAGTAGCGCTGTCACTTTCTTAAATTTGACATAAGAATAGGATAGCAAATAAACACATGTTTCATGACATAGAGCATGTTCCTTATTTTACACCAAATAACCGGTTTTATGTCAGATTAGGAATGTCAAAGTCATGTGTTTATTTGCTATCCTGTTTTTATGTCAAAATTGAGAAAGTGACAGCGCTATTAAGAATTAGAATTAAAATTATGTCGCGAGAATTGACGCCATTGCCGGCAACATTTTATAAAGTACTTTAATTAAGGCTATTTTGTGATTGCTTTAAAAAATTCAACTAGGAATCATACAAAAGTGTCGAGTGAGTGTTCGTTGACGACTACAGAAGATACATCTGTATCTGTGCGTGTGTGGAACAGCGCGCCCGCGGCGGCGCATGCGCCGGCCGTCAGTCATAACGCGACCGTCCTGAGATACGTGTCGTCCTCATAGTTGTCTGCGGAGAGTCTGAGCGCGTGCTCCTCACAGATGGCGGCCAGCTCCTTCACCCACTCGTCTAGTATCACCGCGTTCAGTATCGAGCGCAGGGTGATGGATTGGTTCCAGTAACCCTCCTGGGTGAACACCAGCCGGTTCTGTGCGCTCGCGTTGTTGTAGACGGTGTTCTGCACACTCAAGCTCTGGTGGGACGGAGAAGCTGGAAGAAAATAATCACTGCGTAACATACAAATGTACATAGGCTCGTATTTATAAAGCGATCTCAAGATTGAGAGCAATATTAATTAATTAATTCTTAATTAATGGCTTTTGTGTCACAATTCTGCCAATGTCACGTAAATTATTGATAAATTATATAAGGGAGAGTCTAATATTGAGACACGTGGAGTCAAAGATACCCTTCTCCTTCAAGAGAAAGGTACAGACTCCGAAAGCAATATTTATATTTAGCAAGTGCGGATTTGAAAGGCGATTTTATACTGGAATGACATTTTTGATACGAACTCCAACTCGCTGTCACTCTTGAGAGCTGATTATAAATACGGGACATAGAAGTCTACGAAAAGATTGGCTCATTTTCACCGTGATAATTCGACCAAATATTCATGAATTGAATACAGTCGCTAGTACTCACATACTGGCATTAATTTCATGCTGGACTAAGAGCGATTGGAATAGCATAGAATATTCCAGATGCTTCATTACCCGCACGTACTATAGAAGTCAACCATGGGGCAGAATACGCCCAGTAGGCAGACCACCGGCCCGATGGTCAGACGACATTGTCTCTGTTGTGGGAAAGAGATGGATGCGGATAGCACAGGACCGGCAAGAGTGGCGCATTAAAGAAGAGGCCTATGCTCAGCAGTGGGCAGATATAGGCTGAATAGATAGATAGATAGACTATAGAAGTCAGTACAAGGAAACAAGGTTTCCGTGCCTAATATATCAATATCACTATAGACAGTTTTTTTTTTAAATGACCCTCGAAACTGGGGTTGCTCAGTCAGCGCAGCTAAACAACATTTTTTAAATAAATTCTTGTTTTGCTTTTTCATACAGATTGTCTGATCGAGGTGGTCATTCATTTTGTACGGTAAATATATATTTTTTTCATGTCCCGAAAGAATTTCTTAGTAAAAGTTGTTCAGTTTCGTTGACTGTGCAACCCTTATCGGTTTCTGGTGCGCTGTCCCTTACACCCGGTATAATGTTGGTGTACTCACTGGGTGAGGGTCTGCGGCCGAACATGTGCGACAGGCTGGAGGAGAGCGTGCGGCGCTTGGTCTCCACGCGCCGCAGCGGGTCCTCCGCCCCCCGGCCCCCAGCGCCCTCCGCCCTCAGCGACACCCCTGAGTAAAACATGGGAAGAGTTATTTTATTTCATTCATCTAAATCTATACTATTATTATGAAGAGAAAAGATTTTGCAATTTTGTTTGCAACGAATATATGTATATGTCGCAGTGATCTGGTTAAATCTGCTATTTGATTGAATGAGTAGCTCGTTCATTGAATGGCTGCATTCAATTGAATCACTAGGCCGATCGTTGATTGAACAAGAGTCACTCAACGTCCAACTAGTTAGCTGATTGAAACATAGCCCTTTGAACAGGGCGGACGTAAATCAGTCAGGTGATTCTAACCTAACCTAACCAAAATCGCTCGCGTTTTATAAAATTTCGTGGTTTTTTTGCGTATTTTGGGACGGTCGCCTGCTGCTACCGCAGCACGCTCGCTACGCTCGCTCGGCTCCCTCCGTGTTGTTGACACTAACAACCTAACAACAACCTACTGACCTGGAGACCTTTCTGAACCCCCGCTTTTGGGGGGCTGCGCCCCCCCCGTCCTCCCGCTTCGGGCCGCGCCTTAGAAGTCGGCTATATCCCATTCAACGACTTTGCTAAATGACGTTCAGTCAAGACGTTAAACGTTACATTCAACGACTTGACAAGTTGTCCTTCAGTGATTTAATTAAATGCCGTCATTCAATTAACGAGCTAGTCATTCAATCAAATCGCTTATTCAACTAGATCACTGCGACATATACATAAAGTACTTATAACATACTTGTGAATGCCTGCAAATATATTTTATACGGATATATGAGGTGTAAGGGACAGCGTACCAGAAGCTGATAGGGTTTGCTCAGTCAACGAAAGTGAACCATTATCACCAGGAACTTTTTCCAAGAAGTAAAAAAAAAAATTACCTTCCCATACAATTTAGGAAAAGCGATTTTTTCCCTGAATTTATTTCGTTAACTGAGCAACCCCCATCACTTTGCTTGAAGCTGTCCCTTACACCCGTTGAAGGGTGTTAGGGCAAAGCAAATACTGTATGCTGATTGTATTGAGCACATAGTACATATCTTACCGTCTTCGGTGAGGGCGGTCCTTGCGTTGGCCAGCGCCATCTCTCGCTGTATGAGGAACACGCGCGCCTTGTCCACCAGCTCGGTGCAATTGTCCAAGCCGCTCGTCAGCTCGTCCAGCTCTTCCTTCAGCTTGCTCAGGATCTGGCAACAAGGGCAGTTCAGCTTGGGGTGGGATGGGATCTACCTCCTAGTGGTACACCCCGGGCAACGGCAACACAGGCTTGCCTCTGAATAAGTCCGGCTGAATGATCCCAACAAAGCGGTGGTAGGCTCCGCAAGGGGCCGCCTTGCTCGCGACCACCCTCTCACCGGAGTCCGGCGCCAAACAGCTTGCTGTGTTCCTTCGGTGCGTGAGACTACCAGTCCCTTAACAGGCGTTTTCTGGGTTAGCTCGCTCCATCGTCGACTCTGTCACGGTCATCGCTGACCTATGTGTCTAGAGTCAAGAGCTAACCCATTCCAAGTAAAAAAAAAAGCTTGAATCTAGTGTAGATAGATATACTTATGTGAGTAACAAAGGTATTTACAAAAAATCCGTTTCTAATCAATCCCATTTTATAAATGCAAAAGTAAGACCGTTTGTGGACTTATGCGTTTTTTTGTTTGTTACTCTTTCACGCCGAAACGGCTAAATGGATTTTGGTGTAATTGAGCATGATGATAAATGGTAACCTGGAGACTATAATAGGCATCTTTTACGTCGGGAAAATATTTTTTTCATCCCATCTATTCGAAAACGACGACTTTAATCGTATATAAGTGCGCCTAAAGTTGATGCTTCTAAGCGACATAGGTACTATTACTCTACTCTTTGCAAGAGACTGTCCCAGCCGGGTAAAAATGAGATTTTAATCCTCTTTATGAAAATAAGTGCGATTAAAAGAACTTTTAATCGCACTTTTTGAATTTGGAACCTCTTTTTCTTTTTTATTGATTTGGCATGACTGACGCGGAGTGAAAACAAAATAGTTAGATGTCGAATTCAAATAATGGTACACTGGCTGGTTAGACTGCGCGACGGCTGATAAAATAAAAATAATTGAAAATGCACGAACTACGGCACGAGGCACGAGTGGGCAGCAGGGTTTTATAGGGAGCCCGTGTATTCGACTCTTTTTACGAATTATTAAATATTCAAAATGAGGTCTTCTAGCAGTGAAATTACCTATAACATTCTTATTCTATTATATATAAATTCACAAGTGTTAGTTAGGCGCCTTTTTTTCTCATAGAGGGGGATGAAAAGTAGAGTGTATCACTCGGGAGCAAAAATATTTTTGGCTCGGGCGACGTACTTTGAATCCCTCGCTACGTTCAGGATTCTACTTTAGAATCCCTCACTTCGCTCTGGATTCAAAAAAACGCCCTCGCCTTAAAAATATAATTTTACTCCCACGTAATAAAATCTACTATTTCATCACACTTGCTCGCAATGAGTCAAAAACTATGCACACGTAGCGAACAGAAAAATTTTAATTGCGCCCGAGGGCTTGTTTTTTTTGTCATCTTGACATTTCGTTGACATTCTAAGGTTGCTGGCTGTCAGACGTTGTCAGACGAAAAATTTAACTTTTGCTTAGAACCTCTGTGCATCAGTCTCATTTTGGAACGAAACGTCTGACAGCCAGCAGCCTGCTTTACAGTCACAGAAGAGTAAATGGAGCTAGCGCTCCCCGATAGAAGGGCGATGTGAGCTTTTGACGCGTGCCACTGTTAGGTACTCAGTACCTATATCCGTCAAGCGCTTGGAATCTTACGTCAGTCTTGCCCAATTTCTTCTCAAAGCGCCGCTTAGTAATATTTTTCGAAAAAAATCCACATTGTACAATAATTACTTGTCTGAAAAATTATAAAACAAGTACCTTGAAAAAAGACAGAATTTTCTACCATCGGATAGTCACAAACAATACTTTTTTCAAGAAATTGTTGGTTTAAACGCAAAATGATTTTGATATATCACTAGTGTTGTTCAATGATCAATCAATTGAATTTATCGATATCGATGTTCGTTTAGCGGGAAGTCTTACATTCATTTAGCGGAAAGTGTACTAATAAGTATACTACTAATTCCTAAAAAAACAACGATCATTCTTATTGCTAACATTTTGTCTGCGACTTCCTGATATGTATAAGACTTTGGCCTGGACTAAGTACCTATACAATACTATTTTTCTCAAACATGCACGTAAGAAAAAACAATACGCGAAGTGCCATATTGACGGATACCAACCCAATAATACCAACTTAACAAAATAGGGAAATAATGATTCAAAAACACGGAAAAAATGGAATTTCATACAACATTATTTCCTTATTTTGTTGTTAATTTGGTATTTAGTTTTTTTTATAGATTTCCATGTGGTCTTTTGTATGGATCATCCACTAGGGCCAAGTACTAGGCTGTACCGTCACTCACCTTTGCCTTAACAAAAGCGGCTAAACAAAATAAAAATTACTGGTGGGAAATTGCGAAAAACAATGCCATCAAACTGAAGTTTTATTTTAATGTTCTTCTTTTTATGCAGCCATTATGTGTCCCACTATAATGCTCTTAGATTAGTTAATACGAGTATATTACTTACTGCTACAGTATTATCGAATCGGCCTCTAGTGTCAGTAGTTCGGTTGCAATTGCAAGTCCGGTTGTCCGAACTAGTGAAACTTTTTAGTGTAAAAATTGCTGATCAAATTTTAAGAGTTGAACGTACCCATGAAACTGAACAACTTTCCTAAGTGCATCTACACCTTTTCGTCTCTTTCGCTCACTCGCGGGCTGGGATTTTTGCACTCTTTCACTCCTGACACAAAATAATATAGTACACTTATATAAGGTCTTTTTAAATTAAGTACAAATATTTTAAGGGTGGATTTTTGTCATCAACCTGAACAACTTTCCCCAAGGAACA
>JARACY010001869.1:0-50559 GCA_029255725.1 Scrobipalpa atriplicella
ACCTCATGGGAGAGAATAAAAGTATAAATAGATACAAATAATAAAAATTTAAATTTTCAGGTGTTTGTGATGACAATTCAAGAAATATTAGTGGAGATGCAGATGAAATACAGTGGACTCTTCAATCTCAGCAAGAAGACTGGACATAAACTTCTGGATGAAATGGCTCGGGTAAAATCCAAACTAAAATTTATAAATGCCAAAGTAATTCTGTCTGCTTGTTTGTTTGTTGCTCTTTCACACCTAAATGGCTGAACGGATTTCAATGTTTGGCAGGACGATAGATCCTGGAGATGAACTTAACCTAAGTTCCTACAGACACTTGTTCTTGTGTGCGTTATTACAAGTTTATTAAGCCAAATTCACGCACACTTTGGTAATCTGTGTGTACACACGTTTTCACACAAGTACGCCTGAGCGGCATTTATGATCATGAGATAAAACAACTATGTACAAAACTTGTTTTTTTTTAAATTTATGTATTCATATACATTAATCTCATTAACAGACAATCGGCGAACGTATGAAGCAAGTATCGGACGCTTCCCCGGACGTGTTAAGCAAGGGCTTCACTCTCAGCCAGGCGTACCGCCGCATGCACCCACATTTCGGGGACTTTCAGCTGATCCTGGACACTTTACATCGCTTGCAGGACGCTGCCGGGGCCGTCAGGACCAATCTGCAGGAGGGAGACTTGATCACTGGCCGTGAGGCTGCTAGTAAGTAAACAATACTAAGGAACCATATCAGAGGCATGGCTGTGAACTTGGTTTTATTGAAAAGTTCGAGATTCGAGACAAAGAGGCGGATGACTCGCGACAAATGATTGTTTGTATGAAATTGTATGAGATATACCGCTCTGCAGCGGCGCGGCACTGCGCGGCAAAACTGTCGCGCGGCTGCAGTGTTTTAGTGAGATCCAACCTGAAATAAGCGGAATGATTGTATAGAATATATTATTATCTTATTCCTACGTGCAGAAAAAATATCCGGTAAGTTCCATTGTTTAACGGATTGTCGACTCATCGCCTAATTTGTGCATTCTATGTGTTTTTTTTTTCGCTCACAGCATGGAAGAATACTACTAATATTTGAGTCAATCCGGGAAAATCTTAAGTATAATTATTCTACTACGCTGTATGATTCGTCGATATTTATAAAAATGTTGTTTGTTACAGTTTTTGACGAACTTTCATTGAGCAAAGTGGAGGCAGCTTACAAGAAATATTCAAGAAGGATCGCTTCAAAGGTAATATAAGTTTTTTTCGTATTTGGCTTGGCACTTACAGTGCTATTTTACATCTTTGATCTTTGAAAATATAGACATCAAAAATTGCTGGACTGGGAGCGATAGAAAAACATAGAATGTGCCAGCTGCATCTCCTCCCGGGCATGCTGTAAAAACCAGCTAAGGGATTCGAGGATTTTAATATATTGTAATCTAGACGATGGGCTGACAACCTGTCACTACAGCAATATACAGATCTATCTTAAACAACCCTCAAAACTTGTCAGACGTGGCGTAATGACCTTTGTTTGGGTCGTTAACGCTCTGCCTACCCCATTAGGGATAAAGGCGTGATTTACGTATGTATGTATGTAAACGCAGAAATTCTTGTAAAAAAAAATGTCCACCCACATTCAAATATTTGTCTAATTCAAGTTGCAATTTTGTACAGGGAAGTAAATCTTTATAGAAATATATAAGCAGTGCCTGTTGTGTCCTGTAAATAAATAAACATTTCAGATTTATAACCATGTGAAGGAATTGCAAGATACGATTGAAGCGGATGATTCTAAAGAAGAAATCGCCAGGAAAAAAGTTCGGACGGAGTTGAAAAAACTTTCTCCTTATTTGTCTACGGTAAGTGGAATAGAACCCACGATATTCGGATCGCGAGCCCATGGCTTAGACCCCTAGACCACGGAGGCAGAAGAAAATATATCTTTAGCACATATACATTGTATAACGTCGTTTGTCCTAGTACCACATGGGTAAGATATATTGCTGGCGGTTCGGTTGCCGACAACTTATTTTAGTTTCGTCCTGTCTCTTTCTAAAATTTGAATATACAGAGACAGAATTACAGCAGCTAATCATGCTAGGATGAAAAACCTCTTTATTTAAAGAAAACCTAATGCTTGTTTCAGATTATCAAGGAAGTGATCTCTAATCATTTCGTCCCACGAAAATTGCCATTCCACAAAGTTCGGGTGAGTTAAGTATTTTGTGAGTTAAGTAGCAGGACACTGAACATTTCATTTAGACATAGTATTTTGATTTCGAGTGTTTTTTTTTCTTTATCATCATGTCATAGAATTCTTTTGTTAATATTTTTATTAATTTTCACTTTTCCATCAATCATCATGTCATGAAATGAAATTATTTTATTTGCATTTTTTAATCATTTTTACTAACAATCATATCATATTAAGCATGAAACTGAAGATGTGAAAGAGGGAGAAGATGGAAAGAAAGGAAAACATGAAGATGGAAGTAGCAAAGAATGTGTCACCATCGAAGATAGTTCAAGAACAGAAGAGAACCAAAAAAAACAGTTTCATTATCATTACATTACACATACACAAAACATTAGTGAACTAATATTACAGCCATGTGTTTTATGTAAACACGAAAACACACCAGACAATATTAACACTACAACAATTGACTTGAACTACAGTGAAGACTTGAACTACAGTGAATTTTGTGATTCAGAGCTAACTGACTACTCCTCATCTTCAGAAACTGAAGATGAACATGAGGATTCAGATCATGTGGCGAAACTGGCTGAATATCTTTGTGTTAGTGAAGATACTTCTATGACAGAAGAAGATTATTGCATTTATTTGCTAGAGACATTAATATTCACTAGTTACAAAACAAAAACAAAAATATTCTTTAATCTTTGCCTTGAAGTGATTAGTAACACTGAAACATTGATAAATATAGTCGAAGAAATTTTAAACAACTCACCGAAACCTTTATTTGATCTTAGCTTGGAAGCCTTGAATGAAACATTAGGAGATAATTGCGAGGAAACGCCGCCGAATAATGACCCGAAATCTTTATTCGACCAAAGCTTGTCAGTTGTTAATAATAATACAGAAGTGAAAACATTACAAGAAACTAAACCTCATTTGAATCAACCAAAAGAAACTCAAAACCTGGCAGTTTGTAATATTAATTCAGAAGTACAAACATTAGAAACTTATCTAAAAGAAACTGAAAGCTTGGCAGTTGTTAATAATAATACAGAAGTAAAAACAGAAGAAATTGATCTTGTTCAATCTAAAGAAACGGCTTTTACATTTAACGAAAACTTCAACTCCTTCAATGTTACATTAAAGTCTGAAACTTTAAATGCCACAAGTGATCAGCCATCAATATGGGAAGCAGCTTTAGCTAACCCAGATGATAAAGACAGATGTGATTCCCCAATGTCCGTAGATTCGGATTCATTTCCTACCTGTGATTTGAAAAATACTGACCTGCTAATAGACACTCAGACGAATAGCAATGCTCATGCACAATTGCTTGATAATAACAACTATGTTACTCTTAATAACATTGATGGTTTGTACATATATACTCATCAAAAACTAATTAAAATGGAAACAGAACCAAATAGTGGTCATGAGAAACCTAAAGAACTATCGAACGAATCATTGAAAGATACAGTTACTGCAAACATTGATCTTGCTAAAGAAAATTGCACACTCGCGAAAAATAAAAGTGATGAAAACGTTAATAATAATAACCTTGTTACTCCTAGTAACGTTAATGATTTATTTATATATACCCAACAAAAATTGATTCGAATGGAAATAGAACCAAATAGTGGTAATGGGAAACCTAAAGAACTTTCAAACGAAATATCGAAAGATACAGTTACAGCAAATATTGATCTTACTAAAGAAAATTGCACACTCGCGGAAAAGAAAAGTGATGATAAAGCTATCAATAATTCCGAAAACGAGTTGAACTTAAAATCGCCTGTCGAAGCTAAAAATTTTATAAATGGTAATTCTAAAACTCAAAACCAATTAAATAACAATGCCACTACGCTTGATAAAGTTACTAACCCTCCCAGTGTTCAACAAAGTACAAGAAAAAGACGTGCTTGTAACATGAATTCGCTTTATGTAGCTAAAAAACCTAGACACAATTATGGTAATAAACTTAATATCCTTGATTTGAAAGAAACCAATATCAATTCTAATAGAAAACAGGTTAAGGATATAATTAAATACAAAAACGTTAACGCGAATGAAAAAAATTTCACACCAGATTACTATAATGGCTATGAAAATTATTACGAACCAGATAACTATGGATTCTATAAAAATTATTACGAACCAGATAACTATGGATGCTATAAAAATGATTACGAACCAGATAACTATGAATGGTATGATAATTATTTCACACCAGATGACTATGAACGCTTTGAATACTATGCTAATGACACGAACGACAATGCAGACAAAAATTATCTTCATTTAGCAGTAACTGGTGTTTCCACAGAACTTACTGCAAAGCAGTCGGGAATCATAGAAAGGTATTTGGATCAATGCCTTCTCAGAGACGTGACACATGGTGCAAATATCCTACCAATATTTCAACGAAGACCATTTCACAGGGATGGCGCATTAACATTTTTCTGTAATAATATGGACACAGCTTATTGGCTGAGATGGTACATGGAGAATATACCAAATTATTTGATCGGGTTTAAATTGAAGGTCATTTATTCTTCTGAAGTTGTGCCAAAGGCATATGCTTATCTTTTACTACCAGTTTTCTTCGGTCCATTGTCATATGCACGTAATATGTTGATTCATTCGAACGAATGGGCACAAGTACACACTTGGACGCTCAAAAGTGCAGTCAGGACGAAATACGGATGGTACCTAACATTAGGTATACCAAGAAACCTTGTGCAACTACTGCGAAGACAAGGAAGAAGACTCAGTTTTGGATTCGGTGCAACATACGTGGAATTCTGCAAAAGTGTATTGAATGCACCCATTTCATGTGAACCCATGCACCCATTTTACACTTATTAACGAATGCGCACATAATATTTAAAGAAATTCAAGTTTTTCAACACATCACATTACATCTCAAACACGTCATCTGCATATTCTAGTCTTCTAATACACGCTTAGCTTATAAATTTTTTTAGGGTAAGACTTCAATGCTTAATATGCTAAAATGCATGTGCTTATAATAAATTTATTAGTCATTGCACTGTAATAGTGCTCTTGAATGAGGCCACTTTCCTTATTTTGACATAAGAACAAGATAGCAAATAAACACATGACATTGACATTCCTAATCTGACGTAAGATTGCTTAAATGACGAAAAATAAGAGAGCATGCTCTATGTTCAGTTCATAAAACGTCTTACGTCAAATAAGGAATGTCAAAATTGCGTGTTTATTTGCTATCCTGTTCTTATGTCAAAGTAAAGAAAGTGACAGCGCTATCTTATCTTAAAATAAGTTAAGAATGAAGCGGCCAGAATCGAGCGCATTGTATTAGAATAAAATACACTGTATTCCTCGAATCACTTTTGCTGACTTCTACAGCATGCCCGGGAGGAAGGGCAGCTGGAACATTCTATGTCTTTCTATCGCTTCCAGTCCAGCATGGAAGAAATTTATAATATTAGTAGGAAATATACGAGTAGATAATCAGTTGCATGGTAGAAAGACAGTGGAACATGTAGAGTAGATTAGTTTAATATTTTTAATTTTATTTTTTATGTAACACACACGTCTTTCTTGCAGATGTACGGCGAACCATTCATGCCGAAGAAGGAAGTTCTGTTGCCGATGTTGAAACAGTACCGCGCCGTCTCAATCACGAGGTCGTATCGGATGTACAACATGTTCCAGTTGGCCGTGCCACTGCAGCAGTTCACCGCGCTGATGGCTATGGACTCCACTGTCGTTGGTAAGTTATTTAGACTAATTAACGTGAAATCTCGGTTTTTAGCCATGAGTTAAATATAACTCGGTTCGCTTCGCTTCGCTCGTCATCTAGCCCCAAGTTCAAGCCAAACGAAGTGATATAAGTTACTGTACCTCGATATTGCCTTATGCATATATTTAAATGCTCACCTATTTATTCCCGTTGTGTTTTTTCTTCACTTCAAATTCACTTGACATTCCAAATTCAAATCTCATAATAACCCTTGGTACATTAAGGAACTCAGTACAACTTTAAGTCCCTTGGGAATAGTGTCCTACTTTAAGGGTATGTTTCTTGACATATTATAGGTAGGTTAAGGTGCAGTGGTGTATAAAATTATTAAAGTACCTACCTAGTAAATTACCCTTATTATATTAAATAATTTAGCTGTGTTTTGTTTATAAAGTTGAAGTCAGATAGTGGTGCTAATTCAGGACGCACTATTACTAATTCTAATTCTTAGTAGCGCTGTCACTTTCTTAAATTTGACATAAGAACAGGATAGCAAACAAACACGTGACATTGACATTCTTAATTTGACGTACGGCGCTTTAGAGTCTGTCTAATGAGTCGTTGCACACGAAAATGGCGCTAATTTTAAAAATCATTCACATTTAAACACATAAAAACTACAATAAAACTATTTTGATACTTTTATACAAAAAAACTATTTTGATATTTCCATACAAATAAAATAAAAGTATCAAAATAGTTTTATTGTAGTTTTTCTGTGTTTAAATTTAAAGAATTTTAAAATTAGCGCCATTTCCGTTTGCAACGACTCATTAGACAGACTCTAAATAAGGAATGACCATAGAGCGTGCTCACTAATTTTACTTAATTTAAGCAGTTTAATGTCAGATAAGAAATGTCAAACTCACGCATTTGTTTGCTATCCTGTTCTTATGTCAAAGTTAAGAAAGTGACAGCGCTACTAAGAATTAGAATTAGTAACTGGACGGCGTGAATTGAGGCCATTGGCTAATGTTTTGTATATCTTTTTGTTACTTTTATGTTCTAAATTGTAATGCTGTTGACTTCAGAATAACAATAAAATAAAATAAATTACACGCTCACTACGTTCGCGATATGACTTAATATACCTTGGTCATTAATGTAAGTTTCCGCGCTTGCTACGCTCGCCATATAAATTAATAATACCTCGTTATATAATATGATATACGCGCTTACTACGTTCGCGATATGAAGTCGATCAAAATCGTGATAAGTATGTCGTGTTCGCTTCGCTCGCGATATATCTTTGAAAATTGGATTTATGTATTTTCAAACAACGTGATATATGAAGTGTTCAACTTATCGTATTTCCTCTCCCCAGGCGGCGCGAAGCTGATAATCCGTTCCTCAGACATCCCGATGCACACGGTCCCCAAGCACATAGTGCGCGAGTTGCTGCAGTTATTCGGCGCAGAACATACCGATTTAGACATCGACCTGGCTGAGGAAGAGATGATAGATGAGCCGGAAGAAGAACAAGGAAACTAGATTATCTATCATCTGCCTTTATTCCTAGTTGCCATTGCCACCCCTGGTTGCCCACTTGACCAACTCTGCCCACTTGACCAACTCTGCCTACTTGATCAACTCTGCCATCTCGATGCACACCGTCTCCAAGCACATAGTCGGCAAGTTGCTGCAGTTATTCGGCACCGTACATACCGATTTAGACATCGACCTGGCTGAGGAAGAGATGATAGACCATCCAGAAGAGGAACAGGGAAGCTAGATGCCTTTATTCCCACTTGCCACCTCGGGTTGCCCACATCACCAACTTTGCCCACTTGACTTGACCAACTCTGCCCACTTGACTTGACCAACTCTGCCCACTTGACCAACACTGCCATCTCGACACACCGTCCCCAAGAATATAGTCCGCGAGTTGCTGCAGTTACCTATTCGGCGCCGAACAGACCGATATATCGACCTTATTTTAGAAACAAGATCTTCGATTAAAAGACATGAAACTTTGTTTACCTTTATTTAAACTCAGTTGGCAATTATATAGGGGTAATTGAAAGTTATATAATGCGATGTCATTGTGATGTGTTTGAAATGTGATTTGGTTCTGTTATCGTGATTATTTTAATTAAGTAATATTATATTAGTTAAGGTTGAGATAATAAACGTTTGTCACGACAAATATGACCTTGTTTCTGTTAATCTCTCGATTTTATAATGTAATAACAATTACCTTTTTGCCAGGGACAATGGCCATTGTCCACTTTTAAGAAACATGTCTAGTTAAAAAACCATTTGGAGGAATAAGCCTACTGTTCTATTTTCTGTAATCAAAATTTAAAAAAGTGCAGTAAATAAAAAGATATTTAATTATTTTGACGTCGTCAACTTATAACTTCTTGTGTCGGAATCTCTATGGAAACGCCATGCGACTAAAAATTGATTGATCACTGATTGATGCAAGTATACTAGTTGATACTAGTAATGTATACGTGTCAAAATAAAGTTTATTAATTTTAATTTACTGAAAAACATTATTTATTTTAGATTTTACGATCATTTGCCTGCTTTTATTGATAAGTTTTATATTAAATATATCTACGGAGGGTGAGTCATGTAAAAATCAATATAATTTATACGTTTCAAAGCAATAACTGGGTTTGAAACATGGTAAGTTTATTTTATTACTGAGAGTCTTTATACCTTGATAAAACTATTACAAAATAGTGATGTTGATACAATAATCAAATAATTCTAATATAATATTATAAACGCGAAAGTTCGTAAGAATGGATGGATGAATGATTTGGATGGATGGATGTTTGTTACTCTTTTACGTCTAAACGGCTGGAGCGATATTAATTAAATTTGGTATGTAGGTAGCTGACAGCCTGGATTAACACATAGGCTATTAAAAATCTTTGAAACAATATTTCATACTTTTCCTAGAGAGCCTCA
The DNA here is from genome assembly GCA_029255725.1 of Scrobipalpa atriplicella. Taxonomy (NCBI): domain Eukaryota; kingdom Metazoa; phylum Arthropoda; class Insecta; order Lepidoptera; family Gelechiidae; genus Scrobipalpa; species Scrobipalpa atriplicella. The sequence goes on from JARACY010001869.1 coordinate 8,915, forward strand.
GAATTGTATACCTACATTTCCTACATTTTCGGTAATATATGCACTGATATTTATTTATCACCACGTATCTCCGAAACGGCTGGGTAGATTTCGACAATGAGGGTATCATTTCATTGGTCTCAAACACGCAAGTGTTCTTAGATGGTTGAGATTTTTAAAATGATCTCTCTCTAAATGTTTCTCCCCTCTTTAATATCAGCGCCTTAAAACATTAGTACCTAGGTACCTAACTATTCAAAGCGAATATAGAACCCTTCCTCGAGCACCCAGACTTTTTTCACCCAAAAATATCAACTGGACTAAAGGACAAACTTAAGTTTGCTGTTGTCCCCATACTAGATATAGGGAGACGACTACGAAAAAAAGTTTGTAATCCTTTTTTTTGTGATATTTGAACAACAATTAGGTACTTAACTATACCCAACCTACCTAGTACATGAAAATGAAATATTTCATAACTTTGTGTTTATTTTCAGAGTTCAGAGGAGTCACGCGTAAGTTTGCAATTATTATGATAAATTTCGTTTATGTTTTACTTTTTTATTATTATACCTACTTAATTTTATTTATTTTTCTTTAATAAATACAGACGCCGAAATCTCACATTTTCACATTCTATTATTTGCTATCGATCTGAAACAATAGTGTCTACATTTTTTTATACACACATTCAGCTAGCGAGAGAGCATCCCTTACACGTAAGGGATAGTATCCCGCCTGCCTCCGTGGTCTAGCGGTCTGAGCCATGGGCTCACGACCCGGAGGTCCCGGGTTCGATTCCCGGTGGGGGACAATGACTTTGTGTTGTTGTTTCTAGTTTGGTTAGGGCATTGCAGGCTGATCACCTGATTGTCCGAAAAGTAAGATGATCCATGCTGTCGGATGGGCATGTAAATAGTCGGTCCTGCGCCTGATTTCTCTCTGGTCGTGTCAGTCAATCTGTCCCATCAGAATAAGAGAATGAAGGAATAGAGAGTGCACTTGTGTATTGCGCAAACACTTGGGCACTAAAAACTAGTCCTGCGCAGTTGGCCTATCTCTGGGAGATTGGCCGCCATCACCGAAAATCGGTGGGAGGACTATTATTATTAGTATCCCGCCCGCAAGCTGAAGGGGTTGCTCAGTCAATAGCTAATTAAGTGAATAAAAACTACAAGTTGGATTAGACAAAATACTTTGTTGTCACTTTAGGTAAACGTGGTTTATTAGGAGTTACTGTTTAAAACACCTTCATTTTCAGAATTAATATTATTATAATTTTTATTCTGGATGTTTTTTTTTGTGTTTGTACTCTTTTGTTGACTGATGTACTCTTTCCTGTTGGAAGTTTGACAGTTTCGTTAACTAAACACCCCCTATCAGTTTGCGGTAAGCTGTCCCTTACAGTCGGTATATTCCAAATAGTACTTTTAGAGACTTTAAAAATATATACTTACCTATATTTAAAAAAAAAAACTAATGCAGCCGATGCGTTACAGGGACCTAGATTCGTTGTGATTAATGATACGAAAGAAAAAGAGGATGCCTTTGATTTAGCTGAAAATAGAGCTTTGGAACGACCTACCGGGTATGTATCTACGTAACCCTTCGAAAGAGGGGGCTCGGGGGGCAGAGCCCCCCCCCCCCCGCTTCAAAAAATAACACCCTACCTACACACATTCAACTCAGTATAGGCGAATAGGTTAGGTTAGGTTAGAGAGACTTCTTCTTCTGTCAATCAACCCGATGATCCCTGTCAGAGTTTTTTACTGCCTTATAGCACAGCTAATGGGCCTCTGACATCGCTTTGTGTAAATGAGGTTTAACGTGCCCTCCGAAGCACGGAATCCTTTTTCTTTTGCCTGCCTGCAATGTCCTAACCAAACTGGGAAAAATCTCTTGAAAAATGAAATACTTTCCCAAACAGAATGACCACCTCGATCAGACAATTAGTATGGAAGAGCCATTTATTTTCATTCCCTGAAAAAAAACCTTGTGAATGTTGTTGAGTTTTGTTGACTGAACAACCCCTATTAGTTTGCTATTAACTGCCTCTGTGGTCTAGTGGTCTGAGCCATGGGCTTACGATCCGGAGGTCCTGGGTTCGATTCCCAGGGGGGGAACACAAAGTTGATATTTGTAAATTTATCACTTTGTGAGGTTTTCCCCAGTTTGGTTAGGACATTGCAGGCTGAATCACCTGATTGTCCGAAAAGAAAAAGGATTCCGTGCTTCGGAGGGCACGTTAAGCCGTCGGTCCCGGTCGCTGTCTTTGATAGTGGTCGTTACTAAAACCATGTCAGAGGCCTATAGCTGAGCTACTAGGCGGTTTGAAAACTCTGACACCAGGGTTTATCGGGTCGTTGTTCGACTCGAAAATCCACTCGCTAAGAAGAAGATTAGTTTGTGGTACGCTGTCCTTTAATCCGGTATATTTTCTTTTCAGGGTAATCGGAACAATTGCTTACATAATAAAAGGAGCTTTGGGGGCTGGTATTCTGGGCATACACTGCGGTTGGGCGACCAGTGGAATCATAGCTCTTCCTTTAACATGGATAATGGGCATTTATATGTGCTTCTGTCTACATGTAAGTACCTGTGTGATAGTTTCCATATTTTGCACTTTTCCGTCACCAACTAAGGGCGTTTGTGCACTCATCCATATTAGGTAGGTACCCGATACGTATAAAAAACAAACCTAAAGAAACCTATTATATGGACCGGTTTTTTTTCTTTGGACGTCATGTCACTCTTTGGGTCACCCTGTGTACGAGCTACTTGAATTATTTCTCTCTAAGTTTAATGCTTACTGTATAAATAATCATTGACGTCGCACTGGCACGTGCGTGCGACCTACTATTGACACTTTGGTAATATTATATTTTTAGTGTAATAAAATCACTCAACAGATTCGGTTGTTTTGACTTTCTCTACAAGCTTCTCCATTCTCCTGACAACATCTTAGCTTCATACCGATTATAAACCTGACATCTTGACTATTAAATGAATGGTTCATACTGGATCATTCACCCTGTATTAGGTAACTTATAGTAATGTGTTTCAATTTTAGCTGTTTTTGAAGACTGCCCAAATAGTTTACAAAAGAACGGGAATATGTAAAAAAATGTCTTATTCCGACGTGGGAGAGGCCGCGCTTGCAATATCCGAATTTTCAAAAGTCAAAAAATTATCCAAGCCATTCAGGTAGCAGTAAACGACTTATTTATTCCTCCTCTTTAGGTCCTCCAGTACCCCGTTCCTACCGTTTCTTCATATTTTATCTGAAAATTATTTTTTTAATGTAGACTAAGAGCACAGAATATATAATAGTACTACATCTAAGAGGTCACGACAAAAATGGTAACGATTATAAATGAGAGGGCTGATCTGGTTAAAATGATAAAGAGCAACTTCCTGATGCCAACAATCTCGGTCTGTCTGCAAGCGGTTTAAATCGATGTTGAGTGGGTTTCCATTCCATTATTGATTTCCATTCTGCCTTCGAGGAAGGCACTCGTCAGCTAGCAAGGGTAGGCTGGATGGGGATTTGGTTTTTCCGAAATTTTGGTATCGTTTTTGAATATGAAGGACGATGAAAGAAAAAAATTACTTACATTTCATACAAAAAACAGAATAATTATTTGATGAATTGCATAAAATGTGAACCACCCTTTTTTGAAAAATTGTCATTTGCACATGGACTGGACTTTTATTAGTTTTCAGGTCTTGTGAACTTTCCTTTACGATTCCAGGTATTATATAGACTTCATTGTATGCCTTAACTTGTTTGGGGGGTGTTGTTGCTACCAGCTGATGATAGCCGGAACAATCAAACAAGTAGTGGAAAACCAGCAAGAGACCTCAGCAGCTGCACTCAAACCTGGTAAATAATCTCCGTACACGCGCCAGAAACACGATAACCTGGCCAATCGCATCCCAGCTGGCAATTTATATGTTAAACGGGGCTGGGACTCCGCTCTCCGTCCGTCTGTCCGTCCGTCCGTCTGTCACCAGGCTGTATCTCATGAACCGTGATCTATCAAAAATCAAAAATCAGCTCTAGCTACAGAGTTGATGTTGTCGAGTTTTCGCAGATGATGTATTTATGTTGCCGCTATAAAAAAATACTAGAAACAATAATAAATATTGAAGGGGGTCCCATATAACAAACGTGATTTTTTGTTTGTCACCACGTCACCAGGGTGCTGTATTCAATAACAACAAAAAATAGAATTAAATAAATATTTAAGACTTTCTTTTATTTGAGACTTTCGCGGTTGATCATTTTGAACGGGATTACTCGTATTACCACGATTATGTTTATTGTTACCTCGATATTTCAGAATATTTAATGGGGGCTCCCATACAAAACCGTGATTTCTTTGCCGGTTTTTTGCTTCATATTAAATACGGTAATCGGTAACAAACGGTTAAAATAGAGTTCCCCTTACCAAACCCTTCGTGCGAGAGTTCGACTCGCACTTGGCCGTTTTTTTTTATAATATCGTTATGAATAATGATGAAAGAAAGTAGGCCATTTTATCTGATGACTTTCTGGATACCTGGTATTCTACTTGTTAACGGTATTATTTTTGTTTGCAGGTTTTCCAAATTTAAAAATGTATTTGCTCATCTTATCAGTTCCAATGATTGGTATTTGTCTTATTAAACAAATCGATATTATAGCAAAGTTGTCTCTGGTTGGGAATTTTTTAATGTGTAAGTTGCCTTTGTCATAATTATCTCAAAAATAAGGACATCAGTAAGGGTATAAGCAACCTGAAGGATGTAAATCTGCCCATGAAACTGAACAACTTTTTTTAAGGCACATAGGCCTCCTCCTAAAATACATCAGGTGATAGCACATTTAGTATGGGTAGGCAACTTTATTTTTCATATTTCGACCTATGTTCCTTGGTAAAAGTATCTACCTAGTTCGGTTTCATGGTCAGATTCGCATCCTTCAGGGTGTGTGTACCAGCATTCTGTTACAGTTTTATTTGACCTAGTTTCATTTGAAACTGTTGAAATTAACCTGCCTCAATTTGGTTTGTAAGCTCTTATTCTGTCAATTTGTAAGATATCAGCTTTAATAACATCTTAAAAGAAAGGCCATAAACCGAGCATGATTCTAAAAATGTTGGAACTATCGAGGCTATGTTATTTATTTTTTAAAATCGCAAAAAAAAACATCAGAATTTTGTAAAATATATTTTTGTGTTACGGGTTTTATTTTTTTATTTAATTACATAAAGACTTGAAAACTGATTAATTGGATTTGGTACAAATCTAGCATACCTGCAAATAAAAAATGCATAAATAAACTACTTCAATTTGGACACACTTTGGAATTTAATTTAACTACCTGAAATTGAGTTTTTTGGTGGAATAATCTTAAAAAAGTAATAAAAAATATAAATATCAGACATTGCTTAAGGTGGTTCGATGAGCTCCCCAGCGTCCTCCCAAGAAATAAATTTATTGCGTCTAAAATATAAACATATTAGTGAATATTTTACGTTTTGCGGAAATCGGAAGTAATTCTTCATTTAGTATAATCCATCGGGCTTTTGAATTATACAACGTGTAACAGAAAGGGTATATGCATCGTGAAATGTGTGAATCTACCCATGAAACTGAACAACTTTCCCTAAGGAACATAGGTCGAAAAACGAAATAAAAAATTTGACCTTCCATACAAAATGCATTAGCTAAAAGCGCATTAACTATGGGAAGTCAATTTCTTTTTTCGTATTTCGACCTATGTTCCTTAGGTAAGTTGTTCAGTTTCATGGGTAGATTCACACATTTCACGATGCATATACCCTTTATGTTACACATTGTATAATCCAGCAAGCTTTGAATGTCAATCTTGCTAAAAGTGGCTACTTTTCTCCATATCGACATTCGAAGCTTTGACATTAAGTATAAATAGTAGCCTTATGCATTACAAAATGAAGAATTACTTCCGATTTTCGCAAAATGTAAAATATTCACTAATATGTTTATATTTTAGACGCAATAAATTTATTTCTTGGGAGGGCGCTGGGGAGCTCATCGAATCACCTTAAGGCATGTTTGGCTCAGAATATTTCAAATGGAGTCAGCTATCACCCCTTTCAGGCTTTGCACCTAGCTTCCAATCGCTCTGTATAACCTGTATAGTTCACGAACTATTTCAGTAGTAGTACCAACTTAATTAACGGTAAAAAATCCCTTTTTTTTCAGTCCTTTGTATAAGCACTTCGGTGTACTATTCCGTGAAAATAAATCCAAGTATGAAGGGTATGAAATTTTTCACCAGTATAAAGGGGTTGTTTATAGTTATTGGACAAACAGGATTTAGTATGTCTTGTTCTGGTATATTACCACCAATAGAATGCACTATGGGGAAACCATCTAAGTTTCCTCTAGCTCTATGGATTGGTATGTATTTTTTTTTTACTTTTTTGTTCCCATGTTTTTCCTCATGTTAATTTATTGTATTTTTAAATATTTTATTCTTCTATGTTAAAAATATAGAATTTTCCACCTGTCTTCCCGTTGTTCCCGGCCATGCTGTAGAAGTCAGCAAAAGGGATTCGAGGATTAGTGCATTGTACTTAGGCAATGGGCTGACAACCTGTCACTACAGAGATACATATTACCTAGAATCTAAAATTGCCTGAGCTGATAGGGGTTTATTTGCTCAGTTTATGAAACTTAACAACTTTGACAAGGAAATGATCTTCGAGGATTTTGAATGGGAAAGTCAAAAAACTATTTTCTTTTCCTGAAAGAATTTCCTGGTGACAGTTGTTCAGTTTCGTTGAATGAGCAACCCCTATCACCTTCCGTTAAGCTATCTTTTACTCGGCAATTGGCCGTTAGGTGTTTGCCAGTCAGCGGAATGGTTAGTTTACAACGCTCATTGGCCGAAATGAAAAGACATTTCGCGGACTGGCTGTTTTGCAGTGCACAATCCGCGAAGTGTCATTTTTTTCCGGGCAATGAGCGATTTCGGGGATTGTGCGTAACATAATATTATGAAAAGTGGTGCTACCTCTGCGGATGAAGGCTCGTAAATTAAATCCTTACTATTATTTTACATGACATATACTTGACGACCCGCATAGCCTAGTTGGCAGTGCATCTGCCGCAACGTAGAGGGTCCCGGGTTCGATTCCCGGCCGGGCAGACATTTGAATGATGAATTGAAATGTATGTTTCTGGGTCTGGGTGTTCTTTGTGGATGTTTCTGTGTATGTCCATGGTACCCCGATTCAGGGAATCCTAGTGGGGGCTATGATATGAGTGTGAACGTTTTTTTTTTACATTAATTTATTATATTGCAGCCTTCTTTATTATAACGCTGTCAGTAATGATAATGGGCCTATTTGGATACTCTGCGTACGGTGAGGCTAGCAAGTCTCCCGTGACGGTACACTTCCCCATAGCTGTGTATGTATTTAAAATTAAGTTATTTTAAATTAAGCCCTGTACATAAGTATTGCAATTAGAAATGTAAATTAATTTTTGACCTAATAAATTATTCTTATTCTTATTCTTATGTATCATGTGTGATGTGGTGCTAGGTCGGCATATCAGTATCATACGTATTAATATTTACTTTGACTCTCGCGATCATTATCCCTGTAGTATGCTATACTCTAAGTATATTCACGTTTGTATTCGTTATGGAGCAGGCCGAGCGACAACGCTTACCATCAATGTTCTTTGTGGCCTGTAAACGATAATATTTTTAAATTTGTTTTCTGTTTACGTTCAGGATAATTATGGCGAGTCATTTGTTTGGTTTATTTTTTATCAAAATCTATTGAGCCATATTTCTTACCCGTGGGACTTCAAAGTGGAGGTGTTTCGAACATATTTCTTTGATTTTAAAGACTGGGTGACGGAAGCAAACTTATAACTTATAATCTGCCTGGAGCCCTTTATTTGATATGCCACACTTCAGAATTAAACAAAGTAAAATAAAAAAATCTATATAAAAATTATGACGTCAGCACGCTTTTCCTAAGGGAAATATGTTTACTTCGAGTCAAAATTAAGGCTTTGACTTCAAACGGCTACGCTCTATAACTAAACGTAATATGGTTTTTTCAAGATCTTCAACTAGTATGTTTTGTCTATTTTTCAGGTTGCCAATGATGTTAAAAATCGCTGTCGCTTTGATGTTGGTCATAACGCATGCATTGAATTTTTGGACCCCCTTCAACGTAGTTTTCCACTACTTACAAAAAATACATAGGGAAGAGAGAAGGAATATGTTCGAGTACATCTATAGAGCAATATTCTGTTTTATGTGCACCAGTATCGGTATTGTATTCCCAAGTGTAAACAGACTTATGGGCTTTGTAAGTACTTACAAATTTCTTTCATGCTGAGCAACATAGTATGTACCAGCTGCTTCCCTTTTTGGGCTTAATTTACCTACCGTAGGAATCAATAGTAGGGCGAGATGTTGGTTGAGACGTATTACAACTTGAAAACATACTTAGGCCCGTATTTATAATCAGCTCTCAATAGTGACAGCGAGTTTGAGTTTGTATCAGAAATGGCATTCCAGTACAAAATCACCTGTCAAATTCGCACTCAATATTGCTCTCAACCTTGAGATCGCTTTATAAATACGAGCCTAATTACATTAGCAATACACAGTTCGCACTTACTTAATGAAATGACTCTCAAATCTTGTCAGACGAGATGAAATTAAACTCTCTTATGATGAAATCGGTTTTTTAATCACTTACTACACACATCCAACTACTTACACAAAAACTAGGATTTTAATCAAAACCCGGACTTTGTTATAAATTTTGTCTGTCTGTTACCACATTACGCCAAAACTACTAGACCAATTTTGATGGGACTTTTTTTATTTGACTATGTGTTAACCGAATTAAAACTTAGAATACAAATAATCACGCCACCTGAGTTAGGGGATAGGTGGAAAATTAAATTTTTATTGTTTTTAACCGATTTTGCTGATTTATTTTTATTCGACTGAGTGTTACCTATAATCAAAGTAACGATACAAATAATCATGCCACCTAACTTAGAAGGTAGGCGAAATTGCAATTTTATTGTTTTTTAACCGATTTTGAAGGAACTCTCTTTATTCAACTGAGTGGAGCGGGAGCGGGAGCTGCTAGACCGCGTGCGGAAGCTTGTTTTCCTTACAAAGACAATCAATTAGACAATGAGAAACACGCTTCCGCGCGCGGGAAAGCAGATGCTGCTACTACGCGCGGAGAAGCGTTTTCAGTATGTTTGACACCGCGTGTTTTCCATACTTACAAACCGGGCGTACGAAGTCGCGGGCACAGCTAGTTAGCAATATTTTTCAAGATAATGCAACCATCGCCCGTAATTCGTTCAAATAAGCGCGCGCCTATTTATCCAGTAAGATTGAAAATTATTACCAAAATTGTCTAATTATCCGTGTAGTCGCAATATCCCTAGGATTTTCACAAAAAGTAGAATTCTTAAATCATCCTACGATAAATGCATGCATTGTTTCAGCTCGGCGCTTTCTGCTTAACCAACTTAGCGTTTATATTCCCCTCTGTGATCTGGTTCACTGTTCACTTCCGACGACCTGGATTGGGCCCAGGGAACTACAGGTATTAATGCAGTTCAGGTATTGACGCAATTAAGCCATTGCGGATCTTGTCTAGAGCAGTAAAATTAATGTCTGGTTGCTTCTTAGATCGTAATGTCATGAGTGGACGCTAGCGACATCTTTCATATAGCTTTACAACTGAGTATATACCACCTTTCCAGCATACAACGGTGACGATTCTGTTGTATACACAACTTATATTAGTTTAGAGACAGAAATACGAAGCATAGACACACGACCATCTGAAATAACCCTCAAAACTTGTCAGACGTGGCGGAATGACCTTCCGGTCGCTTTCGCTCTGCCTACCCCATTAGGGATAAAGGCGTGATGTATGTATGTTGGGAGGACTATTATTATTGTATTTACTGGTACCGAATTAGATTTTGTTTGCTTTTTTTTATAGATTGTTCCTGTTTATCTTTATACTATCGTCCGGTCTGGTTCTCCTCACTGCAGGCACATACGTCAATTTTGGAGAGCTGATAGCATTATTTGGAGCAAGCGATGCGAAGATCGACGATTTGGACTATCCGGATACACACGAAGATGATGATTTTGATTTTCTTGATATGCTTGACTCTGAGTTTATTTAACCCAGTGGGTGAAACTTACCCGATTATGTTGTGACGGGATTTTTGAATTTACTTTAGTAATGAAGTCATTTAATATAGTTTTAGTTATGAAGAATTTATTTTATTTCATTTTTTGTCTAGTTTCATGTGAAAGTTAAGTTAAGTTGTGTAGTATCAGTAGACTGCACTAGTACCTAATTTAACTGCCTCCGTGGTCTAGTGGTCTGAGCCATGGGCTTACGAGTCGGAGGTCCTGGGTTCGATTCCCAGGGGTGTGGACACAAAGTTGATATTTGTCAATATATCACTTTGTGAGGTTTTCCCCAGTTTGGTTAGGACATTGCAGGCTGAATCACCTGATTGTCCGAAAAGAAAAAGGATTCCCTGCTTCGGAGGGCACGTTAAGCCGTCGGTCCCGGTCGCTGTCTTTGATAGTGGTCGTTACTGAAACCATGTCAGAGGCCTAAAGCTGAGCTACTAGGCGGTTTGAAAACTCTGACACCAGGGTTTATCGCAGGGCTTTGACCACTAGACTTCGGAGGCAGTTCGGCAGCGCTTGGTGAAACTTCATCAAGCAGTCTTCAATAAAACGATAATAATGTTATAGGTGTAGCTTTTTAAGTACTAGCGATTATATGACAATTACTTAGAATCAGCAAACATAATGTTTTGCGACAACTAAAAGCAAAGTTCTTAGAAAAATTCTACTGGTCCGGCGGTATCAAAACACAAAAATATTTTTATCATTTAATTAATTATTGTTGGATAATATCTAAGAAACGGATTCGATACGGGCACCGCTTTCGCATTTGGCGCCAGCCTCTCTTGATCCAAAGAAGATAAGGCTGGCTTCATTTGACTTTGACCCATTCCAAAATAATTTGGTAAATTTTCTCTTTGCTGGTAAATATTATGATTCCGAGGATAAGGGTTAACTTGATAAGGAGAAGTTCGGAAGGAGGGAGCAGGAGGAGAATAAGGATACGCATTTCGATCTGAACTAAATTGTTCAAGAGAAGATATAGCTCTATAAGGATTAGGCGAGTAATTCAGTACAGAACCTTGTGGTGCATTATACGTTGCTGGTTTATACATCTGTGAGTTGTATAGAGATCGGAAATTTTGCTGCAGCAGAGATGCTTTGTCGATAGGATACATGTTACCTAAAACAGAAGATTTAAACTTAGTAAGAACTTTGTTTAATTGAAACGGTCGACCTGAACTGAAAATCATACATATACATACATACATACATACATACATACATAAAATCACGCCTTTATCCCTAATGGGGTAGGCAGAGCAAAAACGAAATAAATAAAGGTCGTTCCGCCACGTCTGTCAAGTTTTGAGGGTTATTATAGATGGATGATTATGTATATTGCTTTAGTGACAGGTTGTCAGCCCATCGCCTAAGTTGCAATACACTGAAACCCTCAAATCCCTTAGCTGGTTTTTACAGCATGCCCGGGAGGAGATACAGCTGGCACATTCTATGTTTTTCTATCACTCCTTGTCCAGCATGGAAGCTAATCATCCACAGCAAAAGAAAATCATCCACAAAAAATATACATAATAGGTAGTCTGTAAGAAGTACTCATAGATACTTTGTAAAATATTAGTTGTTAAACCTATCTAATAAATAGGTAATAATGATAATAATGTCAAAAAATAATGTAGTTACCAATTTGAAGTGGATATTCATTTTTTTCGCCAACATTGTGGTACGTCGGTGAAGATTGAGGGACGTTATCGACTTTTGGAGCATTCAATATACTCTTTGCAGCAATTCGAATTAGCTCATCCAATTGGTCTTCAGCTTCTGCGAATCCTGATTTTTCTTCAGGTGATTCGTTTTCAAAAACTGGTTTTTCATATGAATTCATAAGTTCATGTAATCCGACTTGTTCGATAGAAAGAGGACTATTTTCCTCGGAACTGTCATCATTGAATATTCCTCTTAAATTTACCATCTCATCTGATTTTGATATTGTTGATTCATTGTCATTTGATGATTCACCATGACTAAATGCAGCGTGTTTTGTATCATTTTCTGTCAATGCACCATTTATTTCTGTTTCTGATAATGTTTCATTATTTTTTATGCCATCAATGTGTGTTAATTCGGTTTTCTTTTCTGATCTTAATTTATTCTTTAATTGTTCTACGATTTGTTCAAATGTGTGCTGAATTTCTTTATTTTTGTATTCCTCTTCAGGAAAAACATCTGTGCGCTGTATGGGACAAATATTATTACATTTGTTAATGAATGACAATTAAAACATATTTCGTTAGAAATAATTATTAATTTCAAATTTACTCACTTCTAAGTCATCTTTTGCCAAAACCAGTTTACTTACGGTTATTAAAATTATAACGTTTAAAGGTATATCTCTCATTGTGGTTTTTTATACGTATCCTGCTTACACTGTGCTTTTGGAATACAAAATGATTATTTTTACAGAGTTACAGCGTTCATTAATTATAACAAATCAGTTTGCTAAATGCGTAACATATCAGACACGGTTAGTTTATCCCCTGATTAACTTTATGGCTGTTAGTGGGATTTGACAAGCCTGGAATGATATTTCGCGGTGATTCAACAAAAAATTCTTCTATGCTGGATTGCTGAATCGAGATCGATAGAAAAACAAGGACTGTGCCAGCAGTAAGTAAAAACACTTAAGGAATTCGAGGGTTTTTAGTGTATTGTAATTTAGGCGACGGACTGACGGTCCGTCACTCTACAGCAATGTACCTATACAGTTCTATCTTCGTCGACTTCAGAAAATAACCCTCAAAACTTGTCAGACGTGGTGAAACTTTTGATTAGGTCATTGACGTTCTGCCTACACATTAAGAATAAAGGCGTGTGTAAGTATAAAATAAAATGTAAGTCGGTATGATACAATTGTGTAAGTATGTGCAATTTAAAAAGGAATTATCGAAAATCCCTTATTTCCAGAACGAGAAAAGATGGTTTGCGATTGATTCACAGGCACTTGTCTCTTAAATACATGACTGAATACCTTTTCCTCTAAGATATGAAAAGAAAAACGTTTTACCTAGATAATAATATGACGTAGTATTTATGTATTCTAAAAATGCCTGGAAGAGCTATTGGTCGATGAAGGAGCATATGAAAGGTGACTTACCTATGTCTCTAAAGCGTAAACTCGTGGACGTATGCATTCTCCCAGTGCTCACCTACGGAGCTCAGACTTGGTCTTTGACGGAAGCTCAAAGGTCCAGACTCGCGGTTTTCCAGAGAGCCATGGAGCGCAGTATGCTGGGCCTAAAACGGATCGACAGGGTCCGGAACACTGTATTACTGCGCTCAAAAAACCCAAATAGCTGATGTGACACATGCCACGGCTAAGCTGAAGTATGATTGGGCCGGCCACGTCTGCCGCATGCCGGATGAATTGTGGGCAAAGACCACCACACAGTGGAAGCCACCGACCGACAGAAGACTACGCGGCAGACCGAGACGACGATGGCGAGACGAGCTGGACGCCTTTAGTAAAGCATGGCCGGAGGAAGCACAAGATAGGGAGTCATGGAGGGAACGGAGAGAGGCCTTTGCCCAGCAGTGGGACACATAATGGCTACATAAGATAAGATAAGATAAAAATAAATAGACGTAAGTATAACATTACGGTGATAGAGTGTATTGAAAATGTATATTGTTCTGTTAACGACCTGAACGTATCGACTTCTCAGTGATAGCAAATGGGTGTAAGATCAAGTGATTATGATGAGTTGCATAATGGATCATACGAAACATAAAACTTAGTTTAGGTATTATTTTCACATCACATCTGAAGTATAATAGTTTCGTTACGTTACGTCTTCTTATGTGATTGTTAGATGTCATCGTTTTCTTCTATGTCCGCTAATTACCGCACAGCCCGCTAAAATTATAAAAATAATGTTAACAAAAGTCGTACATTCTGTAGTCTGGTAGTTTGTACGCTTTTGAAATCATCTTTGACAAAGGAGATCAAACATCTTTTAAAATATCTAGGGTAAGACCTTAGAACATCCTTGAAATCTTTGATACAGGAAATCAAACATCTTTTATTCTTACTTAATATCCGTAGGGTAGGGGTAGGACTTCAAACATCTTTAACGATAAATCATATTCCAGATTTATCTAATTTATAAAATCTAGGGTGACAGTCACTCAAGCAGTGAATGTTGCGGCTGATATAGTAGGTGTACAACACGCATGTGCATACTTTGTTGGGATAAGATGTCATTAGATGTCGCTGTATAAGTTGTCAGAAATATAACATGGTGATGGTGAGATTTGTTCTGATTAGGATATAAGGTCCCAAGTCTCAAATGGTCTCTGAAGATGGAAGACAGTGAATAAAGTGTAATATCAAGTGCAAAAGTGTTTCTCTAACTAGGGCCAGTAACCAGTAATAGACAGGAAGTGCTGGATCCCCCCGCGCTCAGGATCAGGGCCATGGTGTTATTCAGTAGGCAAAGGCACAAACTACTAAGAAGAAAACTAGCGTTTGCTATACTAGAAACAACATTAGCATTGGAACCTATTATACTCGGAGCGAAACACCCAGTATAAGGTAACTCGTAAACTGCCCAGAATAAATTGTCATCTGCAACTGTAGCATAAAGCCCATTAACATGCTTTTTATCGACGTTAAGCCAGTGATAGCAGACGTAGTACCAATTGTGGGTTTATAACGATGCAGGTACTATATTGACAAGTTATTTATTTCATTTATAAGTGTTAATATTAATTAGAAGTTGGCGGAAAACTGTATAAGTAATTTCAATTTGTCGTTACTAAAATGTTTCAAGATCCAACGAATAAAGTAAGTTGATCCTATTAATTTGATCAAATCAGTTCATTAATCATAGATGTGTTTACTTATGAGACAATAACTTTTCCCAAAATATTTGGTAGGTACATGGAGCATTTCAGATCTCCATTTGTTTTAATAGCAATTGCTCTTTCGCCCACAAAAAGTAATAAAATAAAATTCTATATCGACGGGGTGCAAGGGACAGCTTAACGCAACTATTAGGGGTTGCTCAGTCAACGAAACAGAACAACTTTCATCAGGTTGTTTTTCAGGAAATGAAAAAAAATCTTTCCTATAGGAAACCTGTATATAGGATTACCATTTCGATCAGACAAATTTGTATTTGAAATCCAAATTGTTTTTCATTTCATGAAAGAACTTCCTGCTGAAAGTTTCGATGACGGAGCCACCCTTATAAGTTCGCGTTAAGGCGTCCCTTAGACCAGATATAAAAAAGCTACTGTTTTTGAAACTGTATTTTTAAGGACCTGCCAAGCGGTAAGGAGCAGAAGTCCAGGTTTTCGAATGTAGCTCTAACACAAAGCGAGGAGGACGCCTTTGACATCGCAGCACACAGACATCTTTCCAAACCATGCGGGTAATGTTAATATATTTTCGGGCCTTAGACAACCAAGTTGGCCCAGTACGGATTGATCGACTTTACACACAATCTTTGAATTTATTTGTGTGTTTTCCTTCACCATATAAGTGCCGAATAAATACATACGGTACATATGAAAGGAAAATGGGATTCAAACCAGGACCTCCTGCACAGAAAGTAGCGGCTCTCTTTATCCACTACACCATCGGGCTTGTGGATCAGATACTCAATCAAAAAAAAGATAGTTCTGAATACAGTAGTCAGAGGAAATATACACAGCGTTATTGATAGCAAAAGCAACTTAAAGCGTTGCAGGGGTGGTCGTGTATATCTATGAAACGTGAATTTTGAGGATGTATATTGTGATCATGATGTGATCAACTCTACTTCCTCGCGGCCCCTGAGAAACAAGGATTTACGGTTGCAATGTCAAATAAACCATCGCGTACGCGTGTAGAACACGGTCTGAACTTCGTCTGAACGCGTATTTCACAAATTGGCCTGCGCATGCCACGTTGAAGCCACGCGCGTTGGCCAAAATGTATGAAACACGCGTTCAGCCCGCGATCATCTGAACAAAGCCTTCCCAACCGGGTTCCCTGAAGCAGAAGCTTATTAATTTTTTCAGAGTTACTTCATCAGTGGCCAATATAGTCAAAGCAGCTCTTGGCGCTGGAATCCTGAGTGGGCATGTGGCTTATATGAAGGCTGGATGCTGGGTCGCCTTGTTCACCAGTATATTCATAGGTTTATACCTGACTTACTGTCTTCATGTAAGTATTACTAATAATAATCACAGAAAAAAATGCTAAATATACTGAACTAACCATAGAAATAAAAAAACAGTGGCAAGTTAGCTCGGTTAGAACAATCCCAATAATTATCTCTAGCACAGGAGTCATTCCAAAAACCTTACACACCAGTCTTCATACACTCAAAATGAACACATCCGCACTCATACTCATGCAAAAAGCAGTCATTCTCAATACATGCAGGATAGTCCGAAAATTTCTGTCATTAGATTCACTATAGCACTTGGCTCCGGCCCGTGCCAGAATACCTCTTCGGAGAGATACAAAAATGTATAAAACAATGATAATAATAATAAATTCACGAACTTGAACAACTTTCATGATTTTTATTTTACAGGAAATGTAAAAAGAAAATATTGGCTTCCCAATACAAATTGTCTGATCGAAGTGGTCAGAAAGTTGCTTAATTTTTGTTGACTGAGCAGACAGTTTTTGGGACAATATTCCTTAGATCCTGTATTTTTTGTGAAGGTGTTGGTGAAAAGCGCCCAAATCCTGTACAAGAGGACTCATGTCTCTTCAATGTCGTACCCTGATGTTGGAGAAGCAGCATTCGCTTGCAGCAGCAGCCCTCGTCTGCAGAGGTGGGCTAAAACCTTCAGGTAAGTTAAAAAAAAATGTGACTGAGTTTGGGTTTGTATATGGAGTTCATAGTTACACATTCTCAATTTGTGAGCTTAGTTTATTCCTGGGGCATATAAAACTATTAGCTAAAATCATTCGATTATAGTAAAAATGATCCTACGTCACAGAAAAGTTTTTTCGGTGTTAATCAGTTCCGATCTGACATCAGAAAAAGATAGCAAGGCTCAGAAAAATAAATTATTCCGACGCAGGGTACAAACAATCGTCCAGCACAGCATTTTCTGGTTAAGTATCCGGGCGGATTACGGAGTGGATAGACATTTTAGCGAACTCTGTACATTGTTTGGGGAAACAGAATGTCGCCTGAAATGGTTGGTGAATACAAATTTCCTTTGCCGCAGTAGCCCCAGTCTGCAATATAACAAATACTTAGTTCAAAACCGAGCGAACAGGTGGCGTTGAATCGAAACTTTTCATGTCTGATCTTTGACTAAAATTGGAAGTCCTATTCGAAAAAAATACACGACAGTTTGAAATGCAGTACTTATACCTCCATGGCAATGACATAATTATGTCATTGTGAGCAAGTTTGCTGTTATTAAGCTTAACCTCAAACCTACAAACATACTGATACATACATATATAAGGCCTTTTTAAATTAAGTGCAAATATTTTAAGGGTGGATTTCTATATCATCATTAAACTGAACAATTTTCCCCAAGGAACATAGGCAGAAATCGAAAAAAAAATGGGCCCACCTATACAAATGGTGTCAGCGGCTTGAGTCAATTTGTATGGGAGGGCCAATTTTTTTTTCATATTTCGACCTATGTTCCTTGGGGAAAGTTGTTCAGTATCATGATAGAAACTCACCCCTAAAATATTTGGACTTAATTTAAAAAGGCCTTATATATATATATATATATATATATATACTTACATATAATCACGCCTTTATCCCTTATGGAGTAGGCAGAGCACAAACGACCTAAACAAACCCGTAGCATGCATCTGCATTATTATTATATATTATATGGCTGCGACAGCCATTTCATCACATACATAATAATTATCCAATCCCAATTATGTGGATGATTGACAGATAGATGAGCCCTGCTAGTGTCGAAAATATAATATCTTATTGTAAATAAATATTTCTACTTATTTACAGATATTCCATAGATATTGTGGTGTGCATCGATTTATTTGGATCATGTGCGTGCTATCAAATCATCATAGCTAAGAGCATCAAACAGCTAGTGGAGAATACCTTAGAAACTGATATTGAGCCTCAAATAGAAGGTAAACTATGGGTCCTTGGGGACCAGATACAAAAAAAAATATGAAGGACCTTTCAGGGCGTCTTGCTGAGGTCAGTGGTGACCGCAGGGTTGCGCAGCGGATTAGCCTCGCTATCCAAAGGGGGAATGCTGCCAGCGTGCTGGGCACCATGCCACAGCAGGACGCTCTGGAGGCCATTTATTACCTTTAATTAGATTTAATTAAGTCATTTTTGTAAATATCCGATGTTGAAGGTAAACTAGTTCATATTGGATTCGAACGATAATGGAGCACAGTTTTCTTTTTCCTATTTAAATTATTATCTGATGTAAGTGTTAATTTTGTTTTGTATGGGGAAACCAACTGAGGCATGATTATTCATGGTTATGATAAATAACGCTACCTTAAGGAAAAGTTTCTGATTAAACAGCGATCTTGCATCTATTAAATACGAATGTATTTATGTTTATTATTGTACGACCTGTACAATAATTTGGCTAAATAAATAAACTAGTATTATCTTTGCTTTCAGGTTATCCAAATCTACGAGTTTATTTGGCAGTAATGATAATACCTTGTGCTTTAATTTGCTTGCTGAGATATTTACAATGGCTAGCGCCATTTTCTCTTATGGCCAACGGGTTTATTGGTTAGTGCAATTTCTTACAACGAATTTGCTATTTAGGTAGACATGGACAGTAGAGTGTGGTAACGTCTCTGTTATTATATTATACAGGGTGTAAAAAAATAGTACTACGTTCATTTAAACCACGTAATGTGCTAGTGATTTTCAACAAAAAATTCACACATTAAATAAAATAAATAAAAATGTTTTATTTTTATTATTTAAATTCGTAAAACAGAAACAAGTACCTAAGCTAACCCTAGTCATGCGCACGACAGCGTTCGTCGCAGGTACTCTGCCGCCGCCGCGCCCCGCGCCCACACGGCTGCACCGCCGCCCCCCCGCCGTATGTACATTACTACGGTTGATTCTGTTTTGGGATTTAAATAAAAAAATAATTTAAGTATATTTATTTATTTTATTTGACGTGTAGTTTGAGATGCATCACTGATACATTACGTGGTTTAAAGGAACGTAGTACCTTTTCTTACACCCTGTATTATTTTTTACTGTGATCACTAATCCATCTGCCAAGCGCATCGACTCCAACAAGCAGGTACCTACACCCCAAATGAAAGTCTATGTCTTGCATAGAAATTTTGGTGGCCTTTATTTGAAGACTGCTTTCATACTTGATAATATTTATTATGTTTATTTCAGGACTATGTATAATACTAACCATTTATTATGCTTTTGAAAACAATCCCAAGTTTGAACATCTGGTAGCAGTCAGAGGTAAGTTAAAGTTAATTCTAAGTGTATTATATTTTTAGCAAATGATTGAAGGATTGAAACATCTCACATGGTCAGAAGAGGTCAGCCTAGAGGCTGCTGACATAATCACAGTCGTCATAAAATTAGCTGACATAAATCGGAATCTGATCAAATACTGCTGAATTAAGTTTTTCGTAGACTCATTTTACATAGAAGTTCCTAAAAGACTATATTTCGTGAGTGTGGGGCACTCTCATAAAAAAAAAACTATAATTATATTTACAGATATGCAAGGTTTTTTCGGTTTTTGCGGTGTAGCAGTATTCAGCATGTCATGTGCCGGTGTTTGCCTCTCTATTGAAAACAACATGAAAGAACCATCCAAATTCCCTAAGACACTGGCTATTGGTAAGTTAATAAAAACTTTGACTAAATATTCGGGGAAAGATAGTCAAATAATAATATTTTGTGGTTTCAGGAATGACTCTAATCGTACTTGCGTCCATAAGCACCTCGTTCTTCGGATATGTTGCATTCCTTGAGAAATGCGACTCTCCTATTACAGTCAATTTTCCAATGACCCTGTAAGTATTAAATGTACTGTACATTTACATTGACGACGTTATTTCTTTCTTATTATTCAGAATATCGCGTGTCAAAATTTTGGTAGGGTATGGTATCCATTCGTAGGTATGCACACAAAATCACTAAACCTTGATTAAAATGGTTATTTATCTGTCATTGTCTATCCTGGGAGAACAGAAAGGGAGGCAACAATTTTGGTTAAGATTTAGTCAAGTCATGCTCTCCACGAATCGATAGCTATGTTACTCATGTAGCTGTAGACGTAGTAGCAGCATAGGATCTATTTTGTTTTGTATAAAAAAAATACATTAAAATAGACAAGTTACGCATTAATATTCTAAACGTTATGCTACCTCCGTACCGTGCCCGTACCGGGAAAATGGAATAAATAAAAATAAATCTATTTATACGTAAGATCTGAATTATAAAAGTGCCTATGTGTTACAGATTCCCAAAGATACTGAGATGCTGCATCATACTAATGATCTACGTGACACACGCTCTCAACTTCTTCGTGCCTTTTACCCTAACCTTCCACTACCTGAAGAACCTTCACACCCCTGAGAAGGCTGTCATGTGGGAGCTGATATACAGAGCTGGATTTGTCGTCCTCATCGGGTTGTTTGCCATTGCCTTCCCTAGCATTGAGGCTTTGATGGGTTTTGTTAGTTTTTTTTTAATTTTAGAATTATCATTTCCTGTTTGTTGTCCAGTCAGTAGGTACTCTGCAAAAAATAAAAATAAAAAACGATGCTATTAAGCGGTTAATAAACTCTGACACCAGGGTTTGTCGGGTCGATCGACTCGAAACTCACTCGACAAGAAGAAGTCCTATCAGAATGTCAACTCCTCCCACCATGTGATAGATAAAAGATCCATGGAACTGGCAGCAGGAATGTGACATCTTTAACTACGGTCCCGCTTACCAAGGATACCTGCAATACAAAAATACTACATCTATAATAAACAAGATCCAACAGTGGGATATTTTTAATGGTTTACCTACTTTCAAAAATCCATTTTTTGTTTCAGCTGGGCACTTTCTGCATATCCAACATGGCGTTTATTTTCCCCAACGTGATTTACCTGGTGGTTTGCTGGGAGCGACCAGGTCTTGGCCAGTATAGATGGCGCCTCTGGAAGTCACTTCTACTCATATTTATTGGTTTGGTCTTCTTCGTTGCTGGAACTTATGTGAGTGCAGCTAATCTCTTTAAATCGGCGCTGCATCACACACTTTAGAAATAAATAAACATTTAACAATAAAATAATATTTGTTTTCTATTGTTTATAAACCTTATTTAGGGTTTATTTGGTCGATCTGTGTAAAAACCTCGTCCAATCCCTTAGATTAGGTAGCTGACCCCGTGAAATAAGGGAAAATGCTAGGGAGATGATGATGGGTAGGTTGTTCGATGGTAGACTGTTAGATTGATAAAAAAGCCAGCATATCCTGTAAGCTGAAATTACCATATTATACTCGCAAGATGTTTGACGTCGTACCCTCTGGTTTGACTGTGTAAAATCTGTGTGTGTGTGAGTGAAAATCTACATTGAGTTAAGAAACTAAAAGCCGGATCTCAATCAATAACTTTTATTAGTAAATCTTTTCTTTAAAACTACTTCTTACACCTTTTGCAGCCGGTATCTGGTTCAGGCTCGAATAGAATCCCTCTAGTGCTAGGATTTTCATTAGACTCGGCACAATCATCTTTTTCCCCACACTTCTCTATCTCTGGTTCTGGTTCTGGTTCTTTTTCTTTTGGACATTCGAATTTCTTTTCACACTTATCTTCGCATTTTGGTTCTTCTTCGCATTCATCTTTACACTCTTCTTGAGCTCCACACCTAACGCTAGTTGCGATTCTCAATAAACTTTTTACTATTGGAGATCGAAGCGCTACTTGTTGTTGTTGGTTATCCCTGGCTATGTGTAGGTCGCGTTCATCTTCCCAATAACCTTGGTCGTACCTATCACGATGATCATGTCTATCGTGGTGATCATATTTGGCATGATGATCATATTTAGCATGATGATTATTTTTATCATGGCGATCATATCTGTTATGATAATCATATCTATGATGTCGGTTGTCTTGCTGATCATACTGCACACGTGTCTGGTACTGCTTGTAACGGTTTCTGTGTGACCGATACTGCAGGTTTCTGTTTTGCCTGTCTTGGTCTCTGCTGTATCTGTCTTGGTTTCTGCTTTCGTATCTTTCGCGACGTTCAAATCTGTTACCATGCCTTTGATCTCTCCCATGATGTTCTTGTACATAATCGTGTCTATCTTGATCTGACTCATCGTCATCATCCCTCTCTTGGTTCGTGTTGTATCTATCTTGATTTTGATTTATGTGTTTGTGGTAAGGTTTAACCTGTTTCGATAATAAATTGTATAGAGAATGGTACAATTTCCTGTCCTGATTTCTGTTTGGTCCATATTGATTCTGATTTATATCTTCACGACTATCTTGTAATTTTTGCCGGTAGCGATTTAAGACAGAACGATATTTGTTGATTCTCAATTCTTGGTTTTTTCTGTCGTTATATCTCTCGTAGCTATCTTGCCGATCTTGGTTTCTATTATTTCTATATCTGTTCCTTCTGTCTCGTCTATCTAGATACGCGTAAACTCGATAGTTAAAATTCTTTTGTTTGTTTTGCCTATCTTGGTCGTCGTCATCTCTATTCAATCTGTCCACTTCTCGTGATCTGTCTTGATTATGGCTGTGTCTACTATGCTCGACGTGGTATCTAGAATTATGTTGGTGCTGACCATGACGTTCAGCCTCTGAACTATGTACGTGGTGTTTATTTGACGGGACGAGTATTATATCTTCATGTAGAACACTGTGCAATCTCGGTTCGTGATCGTGCTTGTGAGAATTGGAACCCAGTAGATTTACTAGACTACGGAATTTGTTTTGTTGGCGATTCACGTCGTTGTGATAACTTTCGTGGTCATGGTGTCTGCTGCTATATTGCCTGTATTGATCACGCTTCTGTCGATTTTTTCTTACTTGATGATATTGATTGAGTTGATTGTCTTGATTATCATCATAAAATTCTTGCTGTTGTTGATAGCGTTTTGATGCTTGACTGTCTTCCTGTAATAAAAATTAAATACTTATCAGAATGAATATAAATGGATGTTTGTGAAAGATAAAGAGACATTTATGAATGAAAAAATAACCGTCGTCTGATTTTTAGTTTGTAATTTTTTGGGTACGAATGATATTTTGCTTTGAACTGTGTCAAAATTTATATCAATAGCCTCTCCGTGCCATTTGTCGTTAGCAGTTTTGTCAGTAATTTATACATACGTTATCCTCGTCTTCTTCGAGTGCGTTTCCGGTTCTCAGGACGCTTTTCGGACCAGGTCTTGAGTCAAGCAGATCATGCAGTCTTTGGTATGAAGTGCTTGGGTCGTTTCCTCCTGATCTACCGTAGGAAGCTTGCTGGTAAAGGTTTTTGATGACGTTCGAGAAGTCTCCATGAGTGGCACCAAAACTCTGCAATAAGGATATACCGGGTGTAAGGGACAGCGTACCGAAAACTGATAGGGGTTGCACAGTCAAGGAAACTGAACAACTAGTACCAGGAATTTTTATTTGTTTTTCATACAAAAATTGTCTGATCGAGGAGGTAATGAAAGAATTTCCTGGTGAAAGTTGTTCAGATTTGTTAACTGAGCAACCCCCATTAGTTTTCGGTACGCTGTCCCTTACACCCGGAATTTCAACAGACTTGTTAATGAATTTTTATAGCTGGCGTTGTGGCATAGCAAGTTTTTTGTTTGTTTTTAGGGTTCCGTACCTAAAAAGGAAAAAAGGAACTCATATAGGATCACTCGGTTGTCCGTCCGTCTGTCCGTCCGTATGTCACAACCCTTTTTCTCAGAAATGCGTGAATGTATCTACATAATTGAAATTTATACTGAATACATGACAGAAGACATGTTAATAAATTTTTTTATATATGAAAAAAAAGACATTTATAAAAGAAATAAAGGTTTAAGGTAAATAATGCTGAATCCCTTGTAAGGTTAACTAAGCCCTTGGAACTGAATAACTGTTGCTTTGCATAGAACTTTTAATTTGAATAAATTGAAAAGCAAAATGGGAAAGAACCAGAAATTGTCGGAATTAAGGAGTAAAAGAAGAGGGTCTCATTGACTTGATAAAGGATCTAAATGAAATAGGTACCTAATACCAGAAATATTACTAGGAATAAAACAAATAACAAAGCAAAAAGACAAAGAAAAAAAAAACTTACAAGCACAAGCAGGACTCCTATGATTTGCGCCGGAGGCCCCATTTTCGACCTCTCTCGCCGGCTGCTTCTGTCGAATAGGCCAAAAATATTTCCAAAAAGATCAATAATAACAAATTTATTAATTTCTTGCTAGGGTGATTTTTAATTAACCCCAATATAAACAATTTTCAAGCGCACATCTCCGGGTTACGTAGTAGGTACCAACCTGTACCTACCTATATTTTTTTAATTAACACCATGTTTTTAAATAGTTGCAAGGTGAGGGGTTTGTGTAATCTAATTCATAGCGGGTCTTATTAAGTTCCACGTGTAGATAACGGAGTAAAGTAGGTATTATACTTAATTAAACATTATTCTATTGAAACTTATATTTTCGAATTATTAATACCTACCTAGACCAATTCTTCTAAGTAGAGCATCATTTATGGAGCGTCCTCACTGCGAGCATTCGCTTGAAATGAGCATTTGACGTCCATACTAAAATCATGTGTGCGCAGGCTCATTACAGGCGAATGCTCGTAGAGAGAACGCACCAGAATAACATGCACGTCAAAACAAAATGTTCTCGGCTCGTCAAGTGGCATGTATTAGTTTAAATTAAATATGAAATAATCACAATTAAGTATGTCTTTTAAAACTTCAATTTATTTAAAAGATTATGGTAGTCTTAACTAAAATTTCTAATGTCTGACAAAATTTTTATTTTTGTTAATTGTGTGCTTCAGGGGGGATTTATTTACTTGTGGTGATTTATACAAGCCACGTCAGCGCCATAGGCGCTTTAAGATGGTTCGATGAGCTCCCCAGCGCCCTCCCAAGAAATAAATTTATTGTGTCTCAAATATAGACATATTAGTGAATATTTTACGTTTTGCGAAAATCGGAAGTAATTCTTCATTTAGTAATCCATCGGTCTTTTGAATTATATAATCCAGCAAGCTTTGAATGTCGATCTTGCTAAAAGTGACTCTTTTGGCCATATCGACATTCAAAGCTTTGACACTAAGTATAAATAGTGGCCTTCATCATCATTAATTAATTTAAGAGCCTTGAAGAATTACTTCCGATTTTTGCTAAACGTAAAATATTCACTAATATGTTTGTATTTTAGCCGCAATAAATTTATTTCTTGGGAGGGCGCTAGTGAGCTCAACGAAACTCTGTCTCCAGGGTTCATTGAGTTTTTTGTTGATAAGACAACTCACAACGTTGGGTTTGCAATTAAAATACATTAGTTTATTTGGTGTAAATTTTAATTTTTTAATCATAAATTAAAACGTGTTTATTTAAGATTTTGTGGTATTTTTTGCATTTACATTATATTTTACAGTGATGTGATAATGATTTATGCGATAAGTTAGGTATTAATCGATAATTAACTATTTACTAAATCTATTCAATTTTGAAAGCTGTTTGTAAAAAATGTTCCGAATAATTTCTACTGTCCACAGTCAATGGGTAATTAATTAGGTAGTGCGCAAAATGTACAGTTGTAAAGCTAGCATGCGCACTGACAAAACTTTGTCGCCACATTGGTGCTAATGCTTTTTTATAGCCATTACTTATTTTAGTTTTGGCCAGGACCGTTTAAAATAGGTTGAGTTTGTCTACTACAGAATCGGCACCTGAATCTCGCACCACACAAGATAATTCGGCGAAAGAAAGATGTCATGGACCGCATGTTAGCCCAAATGGCAATCGGGCAAAATCAACCACAAAATTTTAAAATAGTACGAGATGACCCGTCACGGAGTATCACCACAAGGACTCCCTAGCCCGCAGCAACCAGTTTGGAGGCATAGTTTTGCCACATTTGGGGCCACACGTTTTCTTCTTTTTCTTCGGACACGAATCTAGCTCGTCATATATCTGTATAAATAAATGCATTATAATTATGAATGAACTCTGTTTTGTATGCCACTAGTTGACGTAAGAATTCCTCGATTTTTGGAGTCATGAATATCGCAACTTAGTTCCTGAAAACTATTTTATGCATTGAATGGCGTATTGGGGAAGGATTGCACACTATTTTTTTTTATTCTTAATTAATTACTAAAATCTAGCCACAGAATCTGGCTCATAATAGATTTAAAATTGTTTGAGCGCTTTAGGTACTCAAGACGTTTGCTGGGAACTGCAATTTGTTACTTGTGCCCTTGTGCCGAATCATAAATATGACCATTATGAGTATTCAAAATTACAAAGCGTAACTTAACTGAATTGATTGTCTGCTTAATCAATCATACCTTTGTACACTTTGCTTCGCATTTTTTCTCTTCTTTCTGCTCGCATTCATCTACCTTCTGTTCGCACTCGTCCACTTTCTAAAAATTTAATATAGTATTTAAAAAAAAATGTCCTACATAGGTCCACATAAATTTAAGTGTGTTATAAAAAAAAACTTATTTAAATAGAAAATGGAGGCTGAATTATAAAAAAGCACAGAGGATGCAAATATTCTCAGTTATAGTGATACCTGTTTAAAAAAATATATATGAGAGAAGGGAATATGAGGCTCTATTCTACTCAAGCAGTATTACAATAAAATCAACAGACAATTATTACCTCCTCAACTATCTTTTCACATTTCCTTTCACATATTCGTTTTGAAGGGCATTTCTTTTTGCAATCGTTCTTTGCTTTCTTCTCTACCTGCAACGTAAAGTCAATATGTACGATTCGGCACAAGCAATCCATAAATAGTATCTATTTTATATTTTTTTATTGAACTTCTTTAATGCATTATAAACTGCTCATACCATATTACTAGACCACACTGAATAAGTAAGTCAAAAAGTTAAAAAAAAACCGAACTACGTAGAAAGTAAGGTTTAAAATTTTAATTCGTTGTAGATCCTGACGATGACGGTCATTCAAAACGAAAAATTATCTTAAATATATTTTTAAATACCTATTCAATGATACCCCACTCGGCATAGTTTGTTGACCTTAATTTTTTTTATTTTCATAAAATAGCGTCTGATTGTCGCCATATTTAATTTTAAATCAAAATCATGTCTTCAGTGACACTCGCAAGATTAAGACGAATCGATTGACGTCATATTAAATTAATATCGGCCTACGCGTTATGGCTCTAGAGTGCAACGGAGGATCAAACATACATACATACATACATAACATAAATAGGGTGATAAAAACGTTACCCTTCCTTGCGTTGCGCAGTCGGGTAATAAGGGCTACTCCTCTTAATCCTACTACAATATTCTATCGTTAGCTTCCTATTATTTGTATAGTCTTTAACTCACATACCTTTGCACAGTTTTGGGGACACTTTGGTTTCTTTTCAGGACACTTTTTTTCGCAAGTAGATCTTGCGCCGCAACGAAGAGCAAAGGTTTCTTGCAAGATTTCTTTGGTCTTTTCAATTTCTTCGTGAGCTTGCGGATCTAAGTCTTCGTCTTCTTGTGTGGTCTGGAATTTAACAGCCCTTATGAATATTGCAGTGCAAAAATACAGCAATAAAGGGATACTTTAAAAAAGTTTTCACTAGATTACACAATAATTTAGCATGTCACATACCCTTAGTACATTATACAGAACATAAGCATCATTTTCTTCTTTCGTTGGTACGTATTTTACATGTGGTTCTTCATTCGATTCCTCAGATACTTCATTTTCATCCTTTGCCTTCAACTGAGGAGTGTTTCGAGCATCTAAGTCAACATCTGTACCTGGTGTGAGGAAAACCACAACTGGTCCATGTCTAGACTCAAGCAGACGAGAAAGGAAGGTTCCATGATTAGATGATCTTTGACGATGGCTCCGTTGCGATTGGCTTTCTACTTGGTTGAGTTTTTGGACAGAACGGGCTTCTGGTTCTGGTTCGTTAGGTGATTCTGAAGTCCATTGAGCTGGACCTTTTTTGGTCACAGTCAGACGGTCCAGGTCCCGTTGCTTCCACTCTGTTTGATCTCGGTCTACTTGATACTGTGGTTGAACCTGATCATCCTGTTTATCGGAATAGCTTCTAGAAGAAACATTCTGCAACAATGCAGCAAAAGTCAATTCAAAATATTTACTTATTATTGTCGTCATAATCACAGTTATCTTTTAAAAGTTTATTTTTGGACTACTTGGTGTACCCTCGTCTAGGTGAATCAGTAGCAAATGTAAATCTGATAATCCAAAAATAATGTACTTGTAAATGGGTTTAGGTCCTCTAGACTCTATCTATACCTACTCTGTTCATTATTAAAAAATATTTTTTGCCATACTAAATGCGCTAGAATCTCGCTTTGAAAATATTAGAGGAAAAGTAGTCTATTATAAATTTGGTTATCTTGGCTTTTGTTGGTGAAGAATCAAATTATCTTTATACTAAAAAGGTATAAATATATAAGGTATATTAGATATTGAATTCAACTTACTGTTAGTAATAAAAGTAGAAGAAATTTGATGCCATTTTCGAATCGTGACAGCATGTTGGCGGTCAGACACACAGAGCGAAAAGAAAATTAGCTATTTTCTCCGGAAATGATACGCTTCGATTATTTCAATTAATTTAAAATCGTTCTATTTTCATTCTGGCTCAGCTGGCTTTGGTTTAAAAACATTTTATTTTTTGAGTTAGTAACACTTAAAAACGGCTTCAATGTTCTTTACATACTTATTTCAGGCACGTATTTATTACACGTGTAAACGCTTTTGCTAGGCATTTTACGCTCTGCCTACCCCGTAAGGGATAAAGGCTTGACTTTTTGGATGTATGTATTTGTATTTAAACGCTTTACATTTTCCGTGAAGGACTTCATCATTTGGGACACTTTAAAAAGACGGATATTCGTCACCTTACTTATAGTATTAGAGCGTTTACACACACTGGTCCGAATCCGAGTAAATTTGTATGGATTGGCGCGAAAATGTTTGACAGCTTCCATATAATTTCTTGGATACGAACCGAATACGGATGGCAGTGCGTAAAAGGCCTAAGGCAATTCAGTTTATCATTTTATTGTAGTGAGTGATACAAACTTATCATTACACCTAAAACTTACGGGTTAGGTTAGGTTAGTCAAATAATTTCCACCTATGGACAAAATGGGTCAAACAGATTGCTAAAATAAATGTTTTACCAGAAACAACTAGCCATTTATACAATAAATAATAGGACCCTAAAAACCGTCTACTCGACATCAAACGAAAGTGCCCAAACAATATTTATTTGTGGGCGAACTCGACCGTATTTTGGGTCCTATAATCCCGAACTAAATGACCCGTGGCATATCTAAGAGTGAATAATGGTTAGATTACCGGCCTACTCTTGTATATGAATAATAAATTGATATAAAACGTTAACTTAACTCGATGTGGGGATGGGGGTTGATGAATGATTTTTTGTACTTTTCACCAATTTTGATAGCTAAGTACATTACAGGGTGTAAGGGACAGCGTACCAGGAATTAATAGGGGCTGATCAGTCAGCGAAACTGAATAATTTTTGCAAAAAAAAAAACATTGGCTTTTCCATACAAATTTTCTGATTGCATTTCTATTTGTATATACATACATAAAATCACGCCTTTATCCCTATTGGGGTAGGCAGAGCAAGAACGACCTAAAAGTTTTGAGGGTTATTACAGATGATTGATGTTAATATAGGGGCATGGCAAATAGGAAGCGGTGCGGCGCGGGCGAGGCGGAGGCGCGTCAAATTTGTATGTAATTTACGTCTGCGCAGCGCAGCTTGATTTGAAGTTTCTATACAAAAACGACGCGTTGGCGACGCAACGGCGCCGCACCTCTTCCTATTTGCCATGCCCCATAGATGATGATATTGCTATAGTGACGGGTTGTCAGCCCATCGCTTAAATTGCAATACACTGAAATCCTCGAATCCCTTAGCTGGTTTTTTCAGCATGCCCGGGAGGAGATGCAGCTGGCACATTCTATGTTTTTCTATCACTCCCAGTCCAGTATAGAAGTTTCTTTTTGTTTATTAAAAAAATGAACCAGACACAAATGAAAAAAAAATTGCAACTGGAGTATTTTATGTGTCTCGTTAAGAATATTAAATTTTGGCCACTATAGTATTAGGTAAAATACCTATTCAGTGGCAAATATTCTGTGCTTTCTCTTACAAAATTAACACCTTGGTAAGTAAATTTGTATGGGACTGTTTTTCACTTACACCCTTTACTGACAAGTGATAATTCAAAGTAACTAAAATTTCCAGTTACCATACAAAACTCCTCAATGACACCATTTCTCATTTGAATCGAAATCTCGCATTACAGTACTGACAGACAATAGGACTTGTGGTCCACTGTTCTGTTTCTGATTGACTTATCGGGGTGTAGGTACATGATACGGCAGAACATTGCATATCCCGTATCGTGTTGTACAATGACAAGCTTTCCGCCCGCAGTTTCTTCCGAGTTAAATTAGTTTTTCTCCCGCGTTAAATGAGTTTTCTCTCGCGTTAAATGAGTTTTTCTCCTGCAATAAATGAGCTTTTTGTCAAATTAGTTTTCCGGTGGAATGAAGTGTTTTTGTGTAAAATGTCATAGTCCAGGATCTAACCTATAATGTGCGCCATGTTTCATCATAATCCGTCCAGTGGTTGAAGTAACAAACATTCAAATATCCAATACAATATTAGTGGAATAACCGACACTTTTCTTATATATCTCAACTTCCAAGTGATTTATCGAGAAAAACGAAACATTAATAATTAAAACTTTCAGAAAAACTACAAATAAAACCGAATTCAATTCGGTGCAGTGGTTCTTGCGTGGTCCGCTATTAAACATACAGATAGACATAATTTCTAAAATACTGAATTATTGGTTTCTATAGCACTTATCAAAATCCCCTATATTTCTTATTTAACTTCTTCTTATCTTATCTCCCAAGCAAAGTGGAGTTAGAAAAAGTTAGAAAGTGAACCCCATCATTAGTCCGGGAAAAGGCAGGAGATCTCCTATGAAGCTCTAGGCAGAAGAATATACAGACATCAGCCAGTTATAATTTCGTTATACGTATAGAAGAACAAAGGCACCGAATGTACTAGTCAGTTAATCGATTTGGTTCAATATCCCAGTCATTAACAGATATCCTGGAATCCACAATCACACTTTTGATCATCATCCAATATCCGGCAGGTTTGTTCTTTCACGTCTAAACCGCTAAAACAATTTTGATGAAATTCGGCATGGGCACAGTTTAATAAAATATAGTATACTAGCGTAGCATGGGAATAGTGGAAACGGCCATAGACTACATTTTACTTCGGGAAAATGTCTTGATTCCACGGGAAAATTTATTAATCCATGGGTAAAACCGCGGAGCGGAAAGCTAGTAATAAATTGATTTGCCCCAATCGGAAAATAAATAAATATTATTTATTATTAATTATTTTTAGCAGTACAATTTTTACTGTTGTTATGTAAAGTATAGGTTAGTTCATAAATTGCCTCCGTGGTCTAGTGGTCTGAGCCATGGGCATAGGCCATGGGCTCCCGATCCGGAGGTCCTGGGTTCGATTTCCGAGGGGAGGGGGACACAAAGGATATAATTATCAATTAATCACTTTGGGAGATTTTACCCGGTTTTGTTGCAGGCTGCATATAATTATTGTCTGGAAGAAAAAAGATCCCGTGCTTCGGAGGGCACGTTAAGGCGTCGGTCCCGATCGCTATCTTTGATAGTGGTCGTTACAAAATCTTGTCAAAAGCCTATTAGCTATATGGCTAACACCATGGTTCATCGGGTCGAAACCCACACGACAAGAGAATACCAGAAGGATAGTAGTTTAACTGTGTTATACATAATGGTAGTTCATAAAGTAGCCGGCAGCAGGCTTAGTGCACAAGTTTATATAATTGGGGGTCGAATGCACCCCAGACGCACACAAACCGTTGTAGGTACAGCCTGTATGATAAACTTGTTGCAAAGTAAACAGCGTTTGTATGACGGTTTAACTTAGATTAATATTAATAAAAAATATTTGTATTTTCTGGCAGAGTTTTTAAATTATGTCTTCCGCAGATGATTTCCCTTAGGCTTGTTAATGCAATCTCAACATTGAGAGCAATATTAAGTATAGATTTGACAGGTCATTTTGTACTGAAATGACATTTCTGATACGAAATCAAACTCGCTGTCAGTCTCAAGTGCTGATCATAAATACGATTGCGAAAAATTAAACAGAATGCTATATTTATAAAAGATCTAATTCTATGGAAAGAGTTTAGAATTCTAGAACCTGATGACACTCAGAATAATACTAGGTATAATAATAGAGAATTATACCGGGTGTAAGGGACAGCGTCCCGCAAACTGATAGGGGTTGCTCAGACTACCAAACTGAACAACTATCACCGGGAATTTTTTTCAGGAAATGAAAAAAAAATGCTTTTTCATATACAAAGTGACCGCCTCGATCCGACAATTTGTATGGATTTTTTTTTTTCATTTCCTGAAAAAAAATCCTGGTGATAGTTGTTCAGTTTCGTTGACTGAGCAACCCCTATAAGTTTGCGGGACGCTGTCCCTTACACCCGGTATACTTTATCTCTATTTTAATATTTCTTTCATTATATTTTTGGGTGCACACGGGGTGTAAGGGACGCGTCCCGCAAACCAATAGGGGTTGCTCAGTCAACGATACTAAACAACTACCACCAGGTTTTTTTTTCAGGAAATGAAAAAAAAAACAAATTGCTTTGCAAATTGCTTTACAAATATTTAAAAATCTAACTACATAATAATATTTCCAAAAGTTTCCAAAACAACTATCCGAAAGTATCATTGAATTGAGTTCAACAGGGTAGCATTTTCGGTCAACTCTCATTCATTTTATACAAAGCCTACTTGCGTGCGTTGCAGATATAATAATAAATCTTTAGTCTTTCCCGTACGTACATACATCTCCGTTTACCTCCCTTGGGTACGCTAAAGAGCTGCAGTTTCCATGTGTCTTTGTTTATTGCTCTGGAAGATAAC
This sequence comes from Scrobipalpa atriplicella, assembly GCA_029255725.1. Classification (NCBI taxonomy): domain Eukaryota; kingdom Metazoa; phylum Arthropoda; class Insecta; order Lepidoptera; family Gelechiidae; genus Scrobipalpa; species Scrobipalpa atriplicella. Next base: position 42,377 of record JARACY010001869.1, read on the forward strand.
ATATTTCAATGCACTCCATATTTTAGCAGCTTCGTATCTTCTAGTGAGTTATGGTCTTCACCAGGAGTTTGTTTTGCTGAAATCTGAAAATATATTTCAATAAAATAAACATGTTTGTAGGATGTACCTGTAAATGTAACAGTAAGTTTGTGTGGGATTTGTCGTTTCATAAATTTTGGGAGGCTATTTCAGAAAGGGCTGTTATTCTTGTAATTGTAATATATTGTAATAATTTATACCTCTCCTCTTGAAACCACTTGGTTCCTTTAATGAAGAAAAAAGAAGCAGATGCATTCTATGTTATTTTATCGCAGCAAGTCCAACATATCTTTTTGTCCCGCGGAGTCACCTGAAACCATCCATTCTGAGCCCATATTTCAAACCTGTACACTGTTTCAATTTCAATATACCTACGGTGAAAACTATCGGGGGATGAACAGAAATACTCGTAGTAACGAACTGGCGAATGAAAACAGAAAAAATACCGGAACCAGGGAAATACAGTACGGTTGGTAACCACGGGCTTATATACAATGTGAAAAAAGTTCATGACCATAATTTCACCAGAAAATTCTTTCAAGATATGACAAACTTTTTTAGGTTTCCCAAAGGATTTCTCTTCATTGCTATAAAGTATTTTCTGGTAAAAGTTGATCAGTGTTGTTGACCTGAGCAACCCCTATCAGTTTGTGTTGAGCTTTCACCCCGTATGTATGACAAATATTTTAGAAAACTGGAGATGCCCATATCCAGCAGCGAGTGGATCGTTATCTTTCCGCTGATGATGCAGTTGTACGTTTACATCGCCTGTTTCCCTAATAGGGTAGGCAGAGCGTCAAAGAGCCAAACAAAGGTCGTTCCGCCAAGTTTTGAGGGTTGTTTAAGTTAGATCTGTCTGTATATTGCTGTAGTGAAAGGTTGTCATAAATTATTATATACTAAAACCCTCGAATCCCTCAGCTGGCACATTCTATGTCTATTTATAACTCCCAGCCCAGCATGGAAGCAATTTTGTCTATTTGTATAGTAATCCCCTAGCGTTGACTGTAGTATAGGTACGCTACGATACCGGTAAAATAACGGTACGTTACAGCAGCCGGCAAACAGAATCGGTACAAAACAAACACGGTGCGAGCGGTGCGCCGTGCAGCACTCTGGCAGGTCCAGTAACTATTAGTTGATTTTTTGGCGTGTGGGTTTCGAGTCGATCGACCCGATGAACCATGGTGTCAGAGTTTTTAAACCGCCTAACAACAGAATCGGTACAAAACAAACACGGTGCGAGCGGTGCGTGGTGCGGGGTACACCGTACAGCAGGTCCCCCCCTATCTTGCAGGTACCTATTATTTTCTCCTGTTTATCAATGTCAGAGTTTTTAAACCGCCTAATAGCACAGCTTATAGGCCTCTGACAAAGTTTTTGTAACGCCCACTCTAAAAGACAGCGACCGGAACCGACGGCTTAACGTGCCCTCTTAGAAGGAATCCTTATTTCGTCGTGGTGAATCGTTTTTCTTTTCGGACATCAGGTGATTCAGCTTGCAATGTCCAATCCATACTGGGAAAAATCTCACAAAATCATAAGACGGATATCAACTTTGTGTCTCCCCCCCTGGGAATCGAACCCAGGACCTCCGGTCCGGATCGGGAGAAATGCAACAAAAATTACTTAATTGACGAAAGAGTCATCAAAATCGACGTACGCTTAGAGCGCTACAAACAAATTATCATTCACTAAAATAAGTTACTCTCTTTTGCGTCGCCCAGTTGGGTAACACGAATGTGGGCCAACTGCAGTAATGTTTATTAAATTGCAGAATAGGTCAGTCTTAAATTGACTGGAATCCTCTAGTGTAACTTAGGTTAGCATTGGATTCTAGTAATGAACTAAAATAGCTTTTAGAATTGTATGGTTTACTTTTACAAGTTAATTGACCGATGAAAATGACTGAACTATGTTAATTTTTCTTACTGTCCAAGAGCCAAGAAATTACCTAAGTATCACAAAACTAAACTAAGGAACTAATCGAGTTGAATTTGAGACCGAGTTGACGATGGAGCGTGACATTGACATTCCCACACACCAACGGAACACCGTTGGAAGAAAATTGACGTAAGGAGGTGGACACTGGTGACCCCTCGTAGATCGAAACATGTAGTAATGTCATTGAAGATAAGATAACATCATAATAAGAGAACTAGCAGGATTTCATTCAATTACTATCCTTCCTTTTCTTCTTTTCCCAGCCCTATGGCAGGGTCCGCTTTCCGGCTTTTTTGAGCTTTCCTCGGTCTTCGGCATCCGCTAGTGTAAGATCGTTCTCTTTCTTATCCCCTTTCACGAAGTCTAGCCTACAGCACCAGCACTTCTTCAGTCTGCCGCGTGATCTAGGGTCTTGATTGAGGACGTAGCATCCTTTTCCAAAGTTGAATGGTGGTCTGCAGCTTATAATAGTCCTCCAACTGATTTTTGGTGATGGCGGCCTATATCCCAGAGATCGGTCAACTGCCGGGACTTGTTTTTAGTGCCCAAGTGTTTGCGCAACACACAGGTGCACTCTCTATTCCTTCTATCAAGAGATTAATGAATCATAAGAATTCTGATGGGAGGGACAGATTGATTGACACGTCCAGAAAGAAATCACTTAGAAAGGTACATATTATGCCCATCCGACAGCATGGATCATCTTATTCCCCACTGGCAACAATTTGGTGGTACTAGTGGTCCTAAAGGATTAAAACAACTTTTATATCCCTATTTTCTGGGCCGTCAGTTTAGCAATGTTTCGTTCTAGTGGAGTGGTGTTCAAACACAGCTCCAGCTATATTTGCTGACGGTTCGAGCGAACTACGTCGAGCTGCTAACACACTATTACATATACCTACAAATTGTTTTGTGTGTTCTGTTGTTCGGGCAATTTGGATTCTATTCGATTTTACACAAAGTAAGCATATTTAAAAATTGTACCTATCCTATTTGCCTTACCTACATTCCGTAAGATAGAGCGTCATAGGCCAAATTTTTCTCCAAGACTTACTCTTATGCCATACAATACAGCATCAACTAAGCATACCCTGCATCAACTAAGCAGGGTATGCTTAGTTGATACTGTATTGTATGGCATAAGAGTAAGTCTTGGAGAAAAAATTGGCCTATGACGCTCTATCTTACGGGCCTACCGGCCGTAGCCTACCTGATGGTAAGCAGCACTGAAGCCACACACCTACACCACCTACAGCTACTACTGTCCCACTAGAATCTAGATCCTAATGAAATAGCAGAGTGCGTTGCACACCGTGAGGCCGAAAGTTGGAATGTCTCCTTGTGCTTGTAATTTTACTGGCTCTCTTACCCTTCAGAACAAAACACAGATGTGTTCGCACTTCTGCTTGGCGGCAGAAATAAGCAAATTGTCATTTGGAGGCCCTGTGTAGAGATTATATAAAATATTGCAAAATATTTAAATTCTTCTTCAACACTGCATTTGAACGTAATTTTGCAAAGGCCTCTCTCCCTCCGTATGGGTATCAGTAATTTAAAAACAATTTTAATGAAAGGTAAATTTCAGTAGTAAGGGATTTACTTACTAATATCTATTCCGGTGTAGAAAGGCTTGCCCTTCCCCGCGTGCCTACAAAATTTACGATTTCGCTAGATTTACGTCCGTCATAAAGTATTCAGTGCAAACCCTTAAACCCTTCGGCTGTTGTGACCTCTGAAGGGTTCAGATCAAAGGGCCAACTTTGAAAAACTTCGGGAGCTCAGGCAAGACCGGAAGGTAAAACTTAGAAATCAAATGTAAGGTCTTAGCACTGACATACTTACTTGCAATCACGGTTAAATTACGACCGGTATTTATATAGGCAGAGCTTCAAAAAGTTTTCAGTATCACAGATTTAATAAAAAAAAAATGTGTAGGTATTGGCTGTAACTTTATTTTTATTCTTATCGTGTTCTGAACTGTCGCAGAGTTTTAAATCGCCTAATAGCACAGCTGAATAACGATCACTTTCAAAGACAACGACCGAGACTAACGGCTTAACGTGCCCTCCGAAGTACGTAGCAGTAGCTATAGTGACGGGTTGTCAGCCCATCGATTTTAGTATCAACACCGTTTAGTGTCGGCGCCTCTTAGAATTATTAGAGCACAAACTGTTCACACTATGTTCTGAGCAATGCTATTTGTATTTTGACTTGAAAGAGATTTCATTAATAAGCTTCTAAAGCTCTGCCTACCCCACATAACGAATATACTTAAACGTGGTTTCATTTACAGTATATTTTTATGATTGTTAAGTAGCTCAATCACACCATTTTTATAGGACACATTTTTGTAACAACACATATTTTTGTAGGAAATACAAAACTAAAATCCGTGTGTTTTTTTTTTTTAACTAAACTTAGCAAGTCGTAGGCTAAGTGAGTAACAAAATTGTATTACACATTAAGCACAAGGCGAAGTTGGGATTAAGTTGGACGAACTTAGTTCTGGGACTCCAAGGAACTGAATGTCTAGAGAACGAGTTTGATTTTTTAGGATAAATTCTACTTCCATGCTGAGACGGATAGAAAAACATAGAATGTTCCAGCTGCTTTTCTTCCCGGGAATACTGTTGAAATAAGTCAATTGTTATGAGGGTTTCTGTGTATTGCTGATTAAGCGATCTAAATTGAAATAAATGGCAAAATTATGACTCTTAGTCAGACGTGGCGAAAACACCCTTTTATGTGGTCATTGACGCTCTACCTACGCCGTAAAGGTAAGGTATCTTATTTCCGTGGTACGTGATATAATTAAAAACAGTTTTGAATGATTTTGGATGGAATTTATTTATATTTAGCACAAGGAGAAGGATTAAGTTGGCGGAACTTAGTTCTGGGGGAATGAAAGTAAAACGTTTGTTTTTTTTTTATATAAAAAAATGTAGAGTCTGTTTGTTTAGAGAAATATGAGTTATGATTGGCATCTCATTATATAAAGAGTGAAATATGGGTGATATCCCAATAAATCGCTTTGTTTAGAAAACTGAAAAACTCTCACGAAGAAGTTCTTCTGAAAATAGATTTTTTTGCTTGTTCATACAAATTGATGGATCGAAGTGGTCAACGGCCGGAAACGACGGTTTAACGTGCCCTCCGAGGTACAGAATCATCTTTTGTGGTGACAGAAAATAGCTTACTTGTAAAAATAATACATAGCTACACCTTAGTGGCTATGTGCCGTCAGTTCTGTTTGCGACTAACATAAATCTAACTTAATCTACCCAAGTTAGTTCTAAGTTACACTGTTATAGTTACATACCTATTATCTTCACGCTGAACTACACTACAACACCTTAGGATCAATTCACACCGGTAATAGACGCGACGCAACGAGACGCGACGCGGCGCGCACTTTTGAAGAGCGTAATAAGTACAATTTACTATGCAGAAAGATAGACATGTTATTCACATTTATAAAATACTTCGGCAGTAAAAGATCACGAATGTTCACGCGTGTGTCATTTTCGAGCTCCTGTTGAAGACCATCGAATATATGGTCGAAACGTCAAGGTTAATACCTCCGCCAAAATCACAAGTGAGTAGCCGAGTATTTTGAAGATAATTAGACATTTCAGTGACAGAACTCGAAAATACTGCCCATCACAAGAGCGGGCGTAACACAACGAAATTAATCTTCAAGCAGTTTCGCGTCAATTAAAACACAATGTATATTGTTCACGAATAAATTGAATTGAATTAGCATCGCGTCGTTTCCCGGTGTGAAATGACCCTTACCAGGTGCATTGCATATAGGGTGGTATACAAACAAGTTTGCTTATGTAAAGGTTGCTCCTATTGCAGGAGTGGTAATGATAAAAATCCTACATTGCTCTAAACTGCAGTAAACGCTGGAAATCTGTTATTTGCAAAGGTTACCTAAATAAGGCCGCCTTTGTGCCAGGGACTGGATTACTGGGTAAAAAACCCCTTCAGTCGTTAGGGTAATAAGTATTTACAGAGTGACGGTGACCCTTCACCCATTCCCTTTGTTTTTTCCTCCCAAAACATTTGAAACTCTTTTATGGTTAAAAAATAACTTAACCCTTATCCGATGGAGTTTTTCTATTTTTTATACAATTTTCAGCAGTTGGAAGGCGAGCAAATTGGCTGTCTCCACATTTTCACAACCTCCCCTTAACAAGGCTGTCGGTGCTGTAGAGATGTTTATACCTTCGACAACCTTCGGGTTCAAATGTTCTGTATATCAGTACACGAAATTCTGAAGGAAATTTCTCAGTAAGATATTTTTTCTACAATAGTAGAATATTATTATCCACCAGGCTTGAAAAAAAGCAAAAAGTTACATAAATTACCTATAAAATTTTTATGTTGTATCTTTTCTCCCCAAAAACAGACAAAGAGATTGTTTATTTCTTCATCAATTTTGGATAGGTACTATACTTGAAAGATGAGATAGAGGATGACTCAAATTTCTTTATTTTTTTTTTAGTGCATAAAACACAATTTTATTTTACGCCTCAAAAATTACTAAATGTGGCAAAACGGATTTTATTCAGCCGTTGGTACACGAACATAACCCTCAAAACTTGTCAGACGTGGCACAACGACCTTTGTTTAGGTAGTTTTTGCTCTGCCTACCCTATTAGGGATAAAGGCGTGATTATATGTATGTATGTATGTGTATAAAAATCGTCACCTCGTTACGATAAACACAAACAGTAAAAATCGAAGAAAGGCTATTAAACGTTATCGATATCGGCAACGTAACTGGCTTATTATCGAATACTATCGATAACAGAGCATTAACATCGATTTATGTGTTTACTTGGAGTTGATTTCAAGATAGACCACTATTTCTTGCGTTTTGTTGCATTTGTAAGGTAAAAAAGTTATTTGAGTGAGTAGCTAGTAGATACTTTTTATAATTTAAACTTACAAGAGTTTAGAAAAACGACGAGTAATATACCTATACCTATAAGAAAAGCAAATAAGAAAGTGAAAGCCAGCCCAGCATATCGACTTAATCGCTAAGTATAAAGTTGTGTTTATAATCTGTTGTATCTTAAAAGCGAGTCATTCCACCATTTTCAACAGTGTAGGTTACTGTTTTCGTGGACTGCTACATAATAAAAAAAATCAAAGCATTAAAATACGCAGAGTCTAATACACGGAACAGATTGCCGCCAAAACAATGGCTGAATGGAGCGTGTAGGCGTAGGGCACAAAAAGCTCCATCCATCAAACTGAATCAACTGTCATATTCAAAATTCGAATCATGGAATTGTTTAAAATTGGAACGCGAGTTTCGAGCGACGCTCGGTCGTATTAATTAATTCGTTTGTTTTCATAATTTTAATTTAATACCATTATTACGTTTCGTGGTCTGTTTTTTGTTCGGGAGTGCTGGTTTAATTTGTTCAAAATTAATAAAGTTTGATGTGTTTACTCAATATCGTTAAGTAAAACATTTTGCGACTATCAGTTAGTCTTGTAGAATTTCTTCAAGATCGTATCAACCACGAAAATCTTTAATAATTTTGAACAAATTAAACCAGCACTCCCGAACAAAAAACAGACACGAAACGTAATAATGGTATTAAATTAAAATTATGAAAACAAACGAATTAATTAATACGACCGAGCGTCGCTCGAAACTCGCGTTCCAATTTTAAACAATTCCATGATTCGAATTTTGAATATGACAGTTGATTCAGTTTGATGGATGGAGCTTTTTGTGCCCTACGCCTACACGCTCCATTCAGCCATTGTTTTGGCGGCAATCTGTTCCTGTATTAGACTCTGCCGTATTTTAATGCTTTGATTTTTTTTATTATGTAGCAGTCCACGAAAACAGTAACCTACACTGTTGAAAATGGTGGAATGACTCGCTTTTAAGATACAACAGATTATAAACACAACTTTATACTTAGCGATTAAGTCGATATGCTGGCTGGCTTTCAATTTCTTATTTGCTTTTCTTATAGGTATAGGTATATTACTCGTCGTTTTTCTAAACTCTTGTAAGTTTAAATTATAAAAAGTATCTACTAGCTACTCACTCAAATAACTTTTTACCTTACAAATGCAACAAAACGCAAGAAATAGTGGTCTATCTTGAAATCAACTCCAAGTAAACACATAAATCGATGTTAATGCTCTGTTATCGATAGTATTCGATA